>JAQFXT010000650.1:0-29362 GCA_034683725.1 Strigamia crassipes
ATTTTCGTTTTACACGATTTTACTTAGCAAAATCCAAGATTTCAATTTACACGGTTTTGTGCAGAACCTATCTTCCGCGTAAATCGGGGGATAGGTGTAATTTCAATTTAAATAACCAAAGAATTGTGAAGATGAATGTAAGCGGGTGTCTATTATAATTCCCGCGTACGTGCTGCTAAAAAAGTGATATTTTTTATTTATCCACAATTTTTTTTCCAAACTGTTCGTGATAAATAGTATTTGATGGATGAGCGTGGTCTTAATTGCGCACTCATTACAAGGAAAAATGAGAAGCTGGAAATTTTTTTTTCCTAAGGTATGTGGGGGTTGAAAGTTATCTTTTTCAAAGCAGACACATTCCAAAAAAAATTTTTTTTAGTATATAAATAAACATAAAAAATTTTTTTTTTAAAAACCCGCACACTCATTAAAACTTAATTGATTTCTTACTTTTGTGAACTGTTTTTTGGAGTCTTTAAGCATGGCGGCTCGCCACGTGAGCAGCCGGGCCGATTCCAAGCGCAAAGCCATGTCCGCTAACTTCATCTGCGTTAACAGTAAGAAATAGAATGACAAGTTAAACGATTTATAAAGTATTAAAAAAAAAAAAAAAAAAAAAAAAGAAGAAATAAAATTTTTTCTTGTGGGAAAAAAATTTGATCACTTGGCAAAGTGGATTCAAACAACTTTGACATTAATGAATCGAGCTGTCAAGCCCATTCGTTTAACAAATTAACGGCAAAATTCAACCGCGATTAAATAAGTCCCAAAAACGTATTTTTTCTGTTTTATGTAACGAACAATAAAAATTAAAAATAATCACAAAACATCCAGAAATAAATATTCCAGCTGCAAATTCCAAATAATAATAGCGCAGCTGTTTATTTTAATGTTTAATAACAATGGTCGTGTCGGAAAAGGAATTTAGAATGAAGTTTGGAGCATCACGCGTTCTGTTGAATGAGTAATAATAACCTCTCGCAAGTTGTAATCACCATTTTGTACAAAGACTACCGTCGAATACAACACCATTGTGTTGTATTCAAAACAGTCGTAAATGCTCCGATAGAACAATTTAGATATTGAATTCAATAGGTTTGATAAGTTTATACATTTATATTAGTGTTCTTGATCAATTCATAAATTATTTTAGTCATTTTGTTCAATTTAGACATTATTTTAGTCATTTTGTTCAATTTAGACATTATTTAAGTCATTTTGTTCAATTTAGACATTATTTTAGTCATTTTGTTCAATTTAGACATTATTTTAGTCATTTTGTTCAATTTAAACGTCATTTTGTTCAACTTAAACGCCATTTTGTTCAATTTAGACATTATTTTAGTCATTTTGTTCAATTTAAACGTCATTTTGTTCAACTTAAACGCCATTTTGTTCAACTTAAACGCCATTTTGTTCAATTTAGACATTATTTTAGTCATTTTGTTCAACTTAAACGCCATTTTGTTCAATTTAGACATTATTTTAGTCATTTTGTTCAATTTAGACGTCATTTTGTTCAACTTAAACGCCATTTTGTTCAATTTAGACACTTAATTTAATCGTTTTGGTCAATTTAAACCCGTGTTGAATCGGCATTCCGCGCTCAATCAGGCCACATACGGTACCCATTACTTAAACAGTTGAAATACACCTTCCTACCTGTATGGCTTGCAATTTTAATATTGAAGCACCAAAAGCATTCCTCTTTGACGCGTAATCAACCGCACAATCCAAAGCCGCCTGAAAATAAAACAAAAAAAAACATAAATTATCATAAATTATCATAAATTAATCTTATCATAATAAAATGTATTCCACTCTACATAATTAATCAAAATAATTGCCCGCCCTAACTAAAAACATTTAAAATAATCACCAAAAAAAAAAAAAAAAAAAAAAAAAAAAACATGTCGCCCCAGACAGCGAAAAGTTTAAACAAGAGGGGAGAAAGGTTTACGAGTCTAAGAGGCGTTCAGCTGCAACTTTTCAGCCAAAAATTGGCACCGTGCACACAAAGTGATACATGGACCCAACGTGTCCTCTCGCTTCCATACATCAAGCGCACAAGTGCCGGATGTTCCACAAACATTTCACCCAAATACATTCAACATCTCACACAAACACCAACAAACCGAAATTAATCCAACAAATCCTTTCTTTTCCGTCCTAAAACTCCAAACTAAACCCAATAAACCACTCGAGTCGACATAATCTTCCCAAAGTTAAATGCCATCAATCCATCACGACCCCTCGCGGATCAGATATCAACTCCACCTCACGGGTGCACGTGTTGAACTCGCAACTAATGAAAGTTTCTTCAACTGTACAAAACCTGTTGACAGTCCAAAATCCTCAAAACCCCCCCAAAAACCGGTCAAACTCGCAACGCTCAAGTATAAAACCAGGTGTAGGGGGTTTTTGAGTCCAGATGCAACGAGGGAGGTGCGAGTTGTTGTTGTTGAGAGGGGAATATAAACTGACGGGTGGGGGTGGCTGGCGAAGGCTTCACGCTGACTCGGTCCGCCATCCATCATGCAGCCACCCTCGCCTGACATCACTACTGGGTGGCATTCCATCACCCCCCTCGCGATCCAAACTACCCCTCTTGCAACGATACACTCGACCCTAACAACTGTATATGTTACAATCATGCAACCAGATAAATAAATACAGTCCCGGGCGTTTAGCAACAATTTACACGCTCAGTTTCGTTTCGTTTCGTTTCGTTTCGTTTCGCTTTTTCTGCGTTGCTCGGGAGAATTACCTGCGCGATTCCCAACGCTTGACCGGCGATTCCGATCCGTCCGCCATCCAAACACATCTAAAAAAAAAAAAAAAAAAAAATTACATAAAATTAAATTTTTTTAATTTTTTTAATTTTTTTTTGATTTTAAAAGATTTAAAATGATTTAAAATCCGACCATGGCTATTTTAAATCCCATTCCGGGATCGCCGAGAATGTTTTCCTTGGGAATGCGACAATCTTCGAAGATGAGGTTGCACGTGGAAGACGCTCGGATGCCCAATTTCTCCTCTTTCTTCCCCAGGGAGAGACCGGGGGTGTCTTTGGACACGACGAAGGCGCTGATACCCTGCAATTAAATAAAAAAAAAAAAAAAAAATTAATTTATGATTTTTTTTTAAAAAAAATAAAAATAAATAAAACGACTAACTTTGTGTTTTTTTGATTTGTCGGTCGTGGCCATGACCTTTAAATTAATTTAAAATATTTAATAAAAAATTAAAACTTATTTATTTCTATCTAAAAATCGAACCACAACTGCTTCCGCTTCGTAACCGTTCGTGATCCACGCTTTGGTTCCGTTTAAAACCCACGAATTTCCATCGAGTTTCGCCATCGTCGACGCGGCTCCAGCATCGCTGCCATTTCCTGTCATTTATTTCCATTAATTTCCAAATATTTACTCAATTTAAAAAAAAAAAATAAAAAAAAATAAATTAACAAACCTGGTTCGCTCAACGCAAAACATCCAACCCGATCTCCGTTCGTAAATGGTTTGATAAACTTTTGCTTCAATTCTTCACTCGCAAACGTGTAAATTGGTGCCAGAAAAAGCGACTAAAACCAAAAAAATAAATAAAAAAAATAAATAAAAAAAAATTAAAAAAAATAAAAAAATTTCTTATTTAAAAGAAAGGGCTTGTTAACGCGCATTTTTTTCTTGTTTGTTGACGCACCCCCACGTTGCCATCAACCTGTGGCTTTTGTATACACGAATGGGAGAAAGATTTAAAGCAAACAACTTATCCAAATTTGTGCATAAAATTCCCGATTCACCGCAGTTCTAAAATTAAAACCACCAACTCGGTGTTTACATCATCCCGAATGCACATATGGAAATAATGGCAGACGGAAGCATAAAAGCGCGCGCAAAGTGTTATTTTTAATTCGCGGAACCAAACGGTTCGCAAACCGGCATTAACACCTCATCCGAAACATCATCGCGCTGTCCGCGGGCGCGTGCTCGTCTCTCGTGTCGAATTAACACAAAAACCCACTCGAAGCGTTTACACCGAAACTGAAATTTCAACGTGGAATTAAACTAAAAGTACTTGCATTATTTACTGACATGATGACACCCGTGGAAGCGCAGCCGCGACTTATTTCTTCCATCGCAATTGCGTATGCTAGGTAGTCCAATCCGGTGCCCCCGTATTTTTCCGGCACAAAAACCGACATTAATCCTAATTCGCCCATTTTTTTAATCTGAAAATAAAATTATAAAATTTTTTATTTTTTGATTTTTTTTATTATTTAAAAACAAAAAAATAATATTTTTATGACCTGGTCTTTGGGATACGTGTGTTCTTTGTCCAGTTTGGCTGCGATTGGTTTTAGTTCGTTTTCCGTGAAATTCCTGCACGTTTGTCGCAGCATTTCGTGCGTTTCGGGCAACTCGACCAAACTCCTATGATAACCTTGAAAAAAATTAAAAATGAAATGAATAAGCAAAATTCTTAGACAAAAACTATTTATAAAATCAAACAATAACTTTTTGTTTACCATTTTTGAATAATTTTGTTTTCCCAAACGCAGCAGAAGGCGTTTTATAGGTAAACTTAGCTTGCCGGAGTAAACAAACCAGTGCGGCCATTTTGAAAAATATTTAAGCTTTAAATTTCTGCCACTAAACGGCGCTCGTATCGAAACATCCCACACTTCCTCGCAAGATGAAAAATTGAACATTTAGAATAAATTTCGCAAACAAAAATGCACATTTCTAATTTAATCAATACGATTTAATTCATTTTCGAGTGCAAATCCATTAGAGAAGTGTAAACACGTTTGTCTTCGAGCATTTCTGTTGGTATTTGCACTTCTTTTAGCAAAGTAACTACACTTGTAATTTTTCCGTCGCAGCTTTTCATCAGTTAATAACTCCAAGCGCCGTATTTTGGCAGCTGAAAAATTCCAAATGAGAAAACTACGAGGCAGTCGTGTTGTTTATAAAGAGTAATAACGCGCCAACTAAAGCCCGGCAAAATTGCATCCGTAGTTACGACCTGTCGACAGCTTTGCCAAGCAATGCGATGACGTCATACGCATCAACGTCTTCCGCCGTACTCGCGTGTCCTATCTTGGCACTGGGAGATGCGCAGATTATCCGACAAAAATATACTTTCTAGTTGACAGATTCAACGCTTGCTAATGAAAGCTTTTATTTTGTTGACTGTGTTTCTCAAAGAATCTCGCAATTAAATTATTAACGAAGATCACAGACGGAGATTAGAGTCGAAAATTTATTTACAAGTTGAAAACTAAAAGTCTAGTCTCTTTTGACACTTACTACTCGTGCTGTTGATTGTATTCCAAGCTTTTCGACAAATAAATTGCCTCGAAGAATTCGTGTCTTGAAACTAAATACGGACACACCAAACACAACGTACAAAAAGTAACCAAACATGGCCGCCATGTTTTTCAGACAAAAGAACACGAGCAAGACGTTGCACCAATGTAGAACGTTTGATCAAAATCTATATACTCATTAAAAAATGTACATATCTACAAAGATTTATACACATACTATCTACGTATACTTGTATACTCTCTTGGAGTTAACCACATTGAATAAATAAATAAAATTAGAACGATAAAAACAGAAAAATAAAGTGAAATCATTCAATAATAGGAGACCCACAATTCTTTTCGCACCCGGGCCCCATCTTGGAGAAGGCCGGCCCTGTCTAGAAATCCATGAAAAACGATGATTTATCATTTGCAAAATTGATTTATTGCTAATTAATTGAAAAAATCATTAAATGTAATGTAAAAAAGTGTAAAAAAACCGTTTTTTTTTCTGCAATAAAGTGAAGACATAAAGACACCACATCTGTCTGTAGGTTTGCTTGTCTTATAGCAATATTTTCGTTAGTGGAATAACAGCAGGATTAACTTTAGCTGTCAACACACCTATTCATATTGATGTCTCACCACCCACAGGATGCGCTTCCAAATCCCAGTGACCTCTGGGTCGTCTAGATGACGTATGTGTGTGTTACCAACAGCTCCAGCTTCCCAACTTTCCCCGGCAGTTTGTTTGTAAATTACATTACTCTTAGCACAAGTTCACAGTACACCCACTGCCCAGATCGGATTTGTCTGTCCTCACTTGCATTCCTAGTGGCCATTTATCACTTTGACTAGTCAAAGCTTGGACAGGGTTGGTGCATCAATATTAGTGCACTGTTTCAGTCAAAAGCAAACCCAAAACCTCACCTTGTGTAACTGAAAACGTAAAAGAAAAAAAAAAATTACAAAAAAAAAATTCTCTCAGTGAAACTTAAAACAAGAAAAGAAAAAGAAAAAAAAATTGCAAAAGGGCTAATGGAACAGCTGGCAAATAAATTTTCATGTGAAAATCCACTGAGAATTAGAGGGATTTAAAAGCCTTAGATGAGCTTATGTAAGATGGCAGGAGTGTTTCAACACGTCATAATATTGCTATCAACTTGCTGTAAATTCTCGAGGAAATTACAAGCTGATAAGAAAATGGTTTTAATTTTTTTGTCACATGGAATAAACAAACAAATTACGCGGGAAGTTTATTTATAGTCATAAAATGTCGAGTTGTTTGTAGTTTACAAGGCAAATGGGATCGCGGGTTTCGTTCTGTTGGTAGAAGGGGCATATGAGGTATATAGATGGGGGTCACTAATCACTGTATCAGTATATCACTGGAATTCCCGCTGTTTTCTGCTTTTTCGCAGCTCAAATACGCTGCTTTTGCAATTCAAAACGTTGGCGAGGGCCGAGGGGAAGCTGATCGCTCTAGTAATACTTTTTAGATGTATGTTTTGGGCGAAATCCAAGAGAAACATGCAGCAGAAACGAAGTGAAAACGCCACTTTTCAAACCAACAACCAAATTGCATTTTTTAAATTAAACATGTCAGTTTGTGTAATTAATTTAACTAAATATAGACCAAAAAAAAAATCTTTATTTTTATTTTTTCAAATATAAAAAAAAAACTAAAAAAAACTAAAATAAAATAGAAATGATGCAAATACGTAAACCGCATGGCCGCCATTTTTCAATCGTAATGTCAATGACATGATTAATGGTGCGCGGAATCTAAATTTAAATTCCAGCGTTATCCTGTCACCGAACGTGACACGCTTCAGAAGGACTCGTGGTGGCAATTAACGACAACAAGGATGCACCCTGCAGAAATTATTGACTAATTAGTGGCGCGCAAGACCAACGTTGACGCCATTTTTGACGCTTCCATGATTGATGATTCGCAGCGCGGCGCGGCGCGCATCGACTCCACCTCCATCTTATCTCGTTAAGATAAAACGTCCGAAACGCACAAATAAATGTGCAACTTTTTTCGCTCCGACTTTCGCATACCCGGAATTTTATTCTTATATTTATTTTCAGCTGTGCTATAAAGAATGCTAAGGCGCCTTCCTAATTAAAGGAACTCAACGTGACAGCTGCAGACAAGATCCAACTGTTTTTAATGAAGATAAAAGCGTTTGACTCGTAATTTTGTCTTTTATTCGTCCAATTCGTCTCACCAATTAAATATCAAATTAATTATTCACGTGTTGCATAGAAATAACATTGGCTAAAGGCCTAAATAGAAACCGCACACTTAATCTCCGTAAATAGTATCTAAGAAAAGAGATAGAGATAAAAACAAATCTAGAATTTTTTTTTTTTAAATAAAAAATAAAAAATAAAAAACAATTCGTCAGTTGAGTTAATCGAAATCACAGTAATAGTCAAGTGGAGTTCATCTCGCATTGTATTCGTAAGAGTTCGGACGACCTCTAGTGGCAGCGTATACATTACTCGCACCGAATGCTTGATGATATCCAGGCGGACTGGAATACACAGCAGTAGGTGACCTGGAATAAGGAGACTGGGCATGTGCGCGAGATTTCACAGACGAGTAGGAATTGGCACTCGGGTAGACGCCATCGTGGGCGTACAGTGGCCCGTAGTTGCACAAATCGCCGGTGTACGGTTGACCGACTACCGAGAATTGTTGAACGTGCGGGTGCATCATCCGCGGCAGTAAACCACTTCCGGTTTCTTGGTGTTGTTCGTCATCAGCTGAAAATTAAATAAAATTTAATTAAATAAAAATATTAATTTTAATTTTAATTATTTTTAAATAAAATACTTTTTGTGTCTTTGACGGGACAGTTTCCGTAGGCAGTGGTTGATGGAATTAGGAGTTGTTGGACCGAGCTCGGTCTGTGGTGGTTGCGCATGCGCTGCACGGGTTGAAGATGGTTTAGGACTTCAACTACGCTGGAAGATGAGAAGGTAAAGAATAAAGAGTAAATAACAACATTTTTTTGTCGACACGTCCAAATAAGCAATTAAATTGCCGTGTAAACTCTATAAAAGACTGTAGGTGGGAGCTTCCTGGCTGGCTCAATACGGGAGCCATTTTTACGACCGTTTTATTTCACCGGATGGTGAATGGATCCAAAATCAACAACTTTTTTTTTTCTTTTCATAACAAGACACAGCGTGTTAACTCTTTGTCACTGGTAAATTACGTGTCGAAAAATCTTTTCAGTAAAATTCGAGCAAATTTATTAAGAGGAGAAATTTGGGCCGGGCAAGGACAGTATTTAGGCCTTACAAGTTAGTGTTCGGATGAAATGTTTGTTTTTGGTTAAAAAAAAGGATTTTTGGATTTAAGAGTGGATTTTAGGAATTAAATGTTTTGAGTTGAGATTTTTTAATTTTTGTGGGGACCCTATCTTGGGCTCTAGGTTTCTCGAAGCCTTTATCCAGTCGCTGCCAAAAGGAAGTTTTAGGGTGGTTGAATGTATCGGTTTTGGAAGTTTGTCAAAGTTGAATAAATTGATGAAATTTTGTAGTTTTTATGTGAAATTTTGTAGTTATTAGATGAAATTTTGTAGTTATTAGGTGAAATTTTGTAAATTTTATTTGAAATTTTGTAGTTTTTATGTGAAATTTTGTAGTTCTAAAATCAAATTTTGAATTTTTTAACAAAATTTTAAATTTTTTAACGAAATTTTGAATTTTTTAACGAAATTTTGAATTTTTTAACGAAATTTTGAATTTTTTAATGAAATTTTGAATTTTTTAATGAAATTTTGAATTTTTTAATGAAATATGGAATTTTTTAAATTAAATTTTACTACGATACTTCAATAAAACTTTACTACCATACTTCAATAAAATTTTACTATTTCAATAAAATTTTGAGATTTTTAACGAAACCTTTATCAGAAATTTAGATTTTTTAATAAAATTTGAAAATTTTTGAACGAAGTACAAAATCACAGAAAACTACGATTTTACGATCTAAAAACTCTGTTAATTACCATTCATCAGGATCGCAATCACGAAATCCTTTTGCAAATGGATTACTCGCTATCTTCAACTGAGTTATCTATTTAAAATAAAAAAAAAATAAAAAAAAAAACTTAAAAAAAAATATTTAAAAAAAAAACACCAAAAAAATAAAAATAAGAATGTGGCGCCGTAGAAACCCAGTAAATTACTGGGAATTGCGAGTTAAAAATAGCAAAAGGACAAAATAACGATGTAAAAAGATGATCCCGGTATCGTATCAGATTCGCTCGTGCTGTAATTCCGTTCCTCCCCATTAAAAACGTCAAATGAAATGACAGCGAGGGCGATACGCTCGTCCCGCATCTTCCCTCGCAATGACGCTTCAGAGTAGACCACAGACCTAAAACATTTTTCCGGCTGATTTAGTCGGATGACGGACGAGTGAGGAAAGCAATGCCTGCAGCTGGCATCCCAGTGGGAATGGGTAATAAAAATTACACTTTGGCAATTACACACGCGAAAATTCGCTCCAATTTGTCCGTTTTTTGTCATTTGTGCACATTCCGCCATTTTGATTTTTAATTTCAAAACAAATAATAATAATAATACCGTTAGGCCAACTTAGTGTTGGAATATGTGGTTCAAGTTGTGCAATTTGCACCAACATCCTCACCACGTGTTGAAGGGGAAAGTGAACAGGCCACCAACTGGGCTCTAAACCAAACATCGCCAACACGCGAGAAAGATTTATGGATTAACATCGGCGCCATGTCAGCAGACCCGCACCGGGCCCGGCCAAGCCTTCTTGTTGATTCAACACTTTCGCAGCAGGTGGATCAAAATTTTAAACAAAAATAATAATAAATAAATAAATAAATAAATAATAATAAATTTTTGGGGAAACTTAAATCAACAATTTTTATTTTTTTTTTTAAGTAAATAATTCGACTTACCCGGTGATTTTGGTACGCCGTTACCGCTGTGAATTTCGTTTCTGGGAAAACGAAAGTTTTGAAGTTCTCCGTGTGAGATGCGTCTTCTCCCTTTGGGTTGATGAAAACCACATGACAGCGGGGTTGATAACGATGCATCGAGTTGAGGATGATCTGTTGTATTGCAAAAATAAAAACAAATTAAAATGTCTTTTTCTTCTAGAGATTAACTCACATGTCCATTGTCGTCAAGTTGGTTATTCGTCAGTTTTAATTTGTCAAACGAAATCATTTGTTTCATCCACTGACCACCTTTGGCCGGTGAATCAGGATGAACATGGATTCGAGGCGGCATGTTGGGATCAGCTTTACCAGCTACAACCCAACTTGAACTAAAACAAGAGATGGAATAAGTTTAAATATGATTTTAGCCCCGATTTATTTTTAAAAAAAAAACAACATATATTCTGGTAGATCTCGGCATGCTGATTCAGAAAAATAAAATAAAATTTTCCGAGATATCTGGGATCAAACATCGCGAAATTACCATTGACGAGTAGGGTGCTCAGATACCTCTGGTCCAAAATCGGGACATTTGAAAAAAGTGGCACTTTTCAAAATAACGTTTATTACTACAATAAAACATCAAATTCAAACACTACACTATGTATCTGAAAATGAAGCGATTGAATTAAAAAATAAACTAAAACACACTGATGTGTTTATTTATCTTGTTTACAGTAAGTAAGTAACTGAGTGTAACATACTTTATTTAACGTTCAGCTTGATTATCTTAAACTTTTTAAAAAGTTCAGGACAAATCAGGACGGGAACTCGAATTTCAGGACAAAATCAGGACATTTTTAGTATCAGGACGAGTTTCTAAAATCAGGACAATCCTGATAAAATCAGGACATATGAGCACCCTATTGACGAGTATACAACGACGCCATTTTTTTGGATTTTTATTTCTTCTTTCTCTGGACTGGCCCGGCAAGATACAGGAATGGCGGAAAACCGAGACTTTCCCGGTACTAAATTTGGTCCTAGTCCAGCCCTGGGCCCCATGCTGTTTAGAGGTCCCGCAACAACGGATCAAAATAATATTGATTTGATAATAAAATTGATAATTTGCGAGAAGGGCCCCTAACCAAAACCGCTGCAGCCGCCATTGATATTCGGAGAGCGAAACAAAAAGTGTAAATTTACCTATGAAATGCGTAACGGTATCGTTTGTCGTCCACAGGTACAAAATCCATCATGACAATATAATCGGCCATTGAATCCATTCCAAAAATCTTAACTTGAAACGTTGGAAACATACGTCTAAAATGTGAAATTATTAATCAAACAGGGAAAAAGTAATTTAAATGTTTAAGCGACAACTGCAATACGACTTAGTGCTAATGAGGCATTTAAAAAGTCGAGCTTTCACCCTTCATTAAGAGAAATTCCACTCCCAAACACCCATCTTGCCTCATCAATTTCACCTTACAATTTTTCATCAGCAAAAAAAACTGTGTGGGAGATAACTGGGAGCTCTGAGAGGGATGTTTTGGTTTGAAATTATCATATCAGCAGAAATGTAATCATATAGCTAACAGGCTCACAGACAAGAGTGTTAACCTAACATTATCCCAGCCAGGCACTTTGTCAAGTGTGCTAAACAGACCACACCAGATCTTGAGAACCTTTTTTTTTTTGTCTCAGTTGGAAAAACAAAAACTACTTCATCACTTGCGGATCAATTCTAAGCACTTGACCACAAACAGATGGAATAATATTTAAAAATGTAATAAGATATGCTCCAGCACAGTTCCCCGGCCGGATTTCCCATTAGGCCGCCATCGTAGACGCACTTTGTCATGAGACAGGAAAATAATGCAAATAAATCTTCAAAATTATATTTAAATAAAAGAATTCTACAATGTCTAAGCTTTTAATACTACCTTGTTTGACATGTTAAAGAATACGCCTAATAAAGTTTATTTAACCCAAAACGTTTTCGACCATTCCATGTCTAAGCTACATATAAGTTATAAGTAGCTTAGACATTGTAGAATTTCCGGTATAACGTATTCGTGAACAAGCCTACTTATAACACTTTGGTGCGAAAAGAAGTGTGGGGGTTTCTACTTGTAGAATTATTGAGTGATATCATTTTTTTTCTTCTTCCGTTTCACTTTTACGGGGCCCCATGCAAAATCCTGGGCCCGGCCTTTATGGTTGGTCCTGGAAGAGCCCGGCCGGCTTTTATCACGTTCGAGCGAGGGCCCCAAAATTAGGGCCGTGCTAATACAGTTAAGCGCCCCTTACTAAAAAATATCAGGTGCCCCATGCCTCATGTCATACTAGAAAAAAAAAATTATTTGTGGATTTTGCACAAAAATTGCTGATGGACCTGGCGCGGCCCTAACAAGGATCAAATAAAGAGCATTTGGCCCACTGAATGCGGACCACCAACAATAACGAATTTTGTTTTCGTTACCTTCCGGCTTTAGTGACTATCATCTCTGTTCCCAGTTCATTGAATTCATCCCACAATGCTTTCATTTCGAGGGAAATAGTCACACCGACCAGTTTCGGATGCATCGGTTTCTTGGGCGCCGAATGTGAAGATGTAGTCGATGTACTTGTATTTTTAATATGATCATCTTCAACAATATTTCCATCCATATTTTTGCCTTGAATCAAAGCCCTTTCTTTGGAAATTGTTCGATGGGAATTCGGTGATTGGTGGTGGTGCTCGTTGAATTGTCCACTTAAATCGTGCACAACAGTCACTCTGCTGGCATTGAGAAGACAAGCTGAAAGAGTTCTTTTTTTGTATAAAAATGTTAAAATATTAAATTTTGTTTTGGAGAATTGAAGAAAAAAAAAAGTAAAATAGGTAGAGGTCTTACCTTCCATGTCTTTGACAAGTTGTGGCGTCTCGTAAGGCGGGCCCCAATCGTAACAGCAATCCCGACCTAATCCCGTATTTGTGGAACCGACGAACGAGTCGTGCGCAGAAGGTTCACCCATCAGTGCCGCGATGCTGAAGCCAATTGAGCGAGGAAAAGGCGACGAGCAAGCGCACTCGCTGTCGTTTTCTTGCAGCTGGCGTCGGCGCATGCCCAGAGATAAACCGATGTTTCTTACGTGACGGATGCTGGCAACAGCTAGAAAAGGGGCCGGGACACGCAGTGGCCACGCCTTCGACGCTACTCTTCGACCAGTACGTGCAAAGAGTAATAGAATGGGATTGTGATTTGCGGAGAGCGACAGCCAATGGGGACGCTTTATCAGGTTTGTTGATATTTGTTGATATTTTTGCTTGTGCGATGTATTTTAAGAAATAAACAAAAGTGATGACAGCGAGTTTGTCCACTCGAAAATTTACAGGGGCCAGAACTGCCCTGCCCTGTGTTTACGCAATATCTAAAAAATATTTCTAATTAGTGGCAGATTTATACTTATTGGGGCCCTGATTCTAAGGGGGCCCTCAACACATTTGGCTTACACGCCTGTTACCAGTATACGCATATTTTTTCTTGGGGCCCTGTTGTGTCTGGGGTCTTGAAGCTGCCCGTTTCTATTAATTTTATCTTTTTGTTTCTACGCAAAGGGCCTCTTACTTCGCACACGCGCAGGTTTCTAACCCACTGAGGAAGATCGTAACAGGTCGAAAACGTTTTGGGTAAAAACAACATTTTATTTAGCGTATCTTTAAACATGTCGAGTAAAAAGAAGAATTAACTAACTGATGTTACGCAAAAGAAGTAGTAATTAACCTTGACCGTAAATTGTGAAAGAGAATAATAGTAATAATAATAATAATGGTTTATTGCATACCACCAGGTACTGTCCCCCTCAACAGCGTAATAATAATAATAATAATAATGAGGTATTGCGTATGAATGTCACGATTTGCTATTTTGGTTTTACGCTTTGGGTCGTAAATATGTCTTTTGTTCGTTTAATTAAAATCCAAACACTGTTTTTTAAATCAATAAATGTGTCCACACAGATTTAATTTCATATTTTATTTGTCTACAATCACAAAATGATACACTAATGATTCAAAAATGATATACAATTGGCTGCTAAATTAGTATTTGTTTGCAACAAACTTTGACCAGCACTAGCCGCATACAAAAAGTCGAGTTATCGGCGTTTGTGTTTTTTTGTTTTTGTTTTTTTGTTTGTTTTGTTTTGTGATGTTAAAAAATACAAACACCTTCGCAATACTTAAAACATGACTTTTTGAATGTTGCCAACTGGTCAGTGAGATCAACACAGGACCATACAACTCACACATTGGCCTTAATACGCGTTATAATCTAATATTTATAATATACGTGTTATAATTTTGTCATTATAATGTAAATATAATACATAATTATTGAACATAATGCCAAAAAGCATCATCTCTGATGGCACTTGATTAGTTCCTGATATAAGCCAACAAGTAGAATATATTACAATTGATTTAGGCAAGAAAATAAATGACATGTTACAAATGATATTACGCCTTTTCCGGTCTTAATAAATTATCTTTGAATCCAGCTCAAGTTCTTCCCTCTCTGGAACAAACTGATATTTATGTACAAATTGATTTCAAATTGTTTGTCATTATTTTTTTTAGAAAAAAAACAAAAAATCAATTTTTTGATGAACTAAACTATTACTTTTTTGAGTTAAAATGAAAATATTGCCATGCACAGGATGAAAAAGTTGACATCACATCAAAAGTGCAACGAAGCAAAGAGGAAATTGCTAGAAAAAAGTTTGACATTAAGTAATTACAATTTGATTATTTTTTCAGGCAACATAGGAAGCAAATGCACACTTATCGTGATATGTAATTTGTGCAATTTGACCTTTTCCTTTTACAATTCAGCGTGCTTTTATCAACTATTAATTACTTCAGTTTGACACAACATGCAGCACATCATCACAAATGAAAATGATAGGCACAGGCACACACTTTTTAAAAAAAAAAAAAAAAAAAAACTTTTACAATGTGGATATATAGTTTATATTATACCAAATTTATATTCTCTTTCTCGTGTGCCCCCAAAAAGGAAGTTAAAACTGCAACTGTATGTACATTATATGATATAAACACTAGGCACATAGAGAAATCAAATCAGCCTAACTGAAATTGAGAAAAATTCATTTTTAAAATAGAAGCCCAAGCACTATGTTTAAATTTACTATTTTTTATTTTTATTTTTTTTTTGTGTCTTGTTTTATTTCAATCCCTGAAATGACATTCAAAATGCGCAAAAATGTCAAGACTAGAGGCATAAGCGGATATAAATCTCTTAATACTTGTTAGCACTTGATGAAGCTCATGAAAGCAAGAGTCCTAATGGCGTATACATTGAATGAGCTACAAAAAGAAGTTTTGTTCGATAACAAAAAATTAAAATTATTCCACGCACAAAATGATTTGGCACACACAAAAAACAAAAAAAGTTAGAAACAATTATATTTTCTTGTTACGCAGTGTGCTATTACAGGTACTTGGAGGCAAAGATTTTACCAGAATTAATGCGATTACAACACATTTACAAATGGAAAAAAAATTACCATCACGCTATAGCTTAGTATTTTACGTACTTGTTCAAGATATGTACAAAATGTTAAAAAGGCATGAATACTTTTTTTTTTTTTTTTTACCACACAAAAAATACATCTTAGTCACTTCATATACAAAGGAAAAAAAATGCAAACGAGTGAACGTGATTTTTAAAAAAGTTTCGTACTTCTCCGATGAGCATTGAATAAATAAAAAAACAATTAATACTGCCATTTTGGATAGAAAAATCGTAGAAAAATCAAAAGTTTGACCAAGCGAAAACACCAAGCACTGCGAAAAACGAGAAAAACTCTCATTATTTATGATTTTAACGTAAATTTGCACAATTAAAGCTAAGATTTTTATAAAAAAAAGAAAAAAAAAAATTTTCTTTTTTTTTTAAATGTGGAACTTTGCACCCAAATGCTCATTCAATGTGACTGTTAAAACTAGAACTACCAATTCGGTGTTTGTTAAACGGTTGAGTATTCGCTCCTCGCTCCAGCTTCCATCATCCAAACAAGTTTCCAAGCACTCAGGAAGAGATCAGGCATTTGTCGAGTCTGCAAAAAACAAGGCCGCGAAAAAGCCCTTTTAATCACAACTCCGTCCGACTCCGCTGCACGGGGGAAATCGACCGGTTAGCGGACCGTCAACGCGTCGTCTTGACGGTCGTCGTCGTCCCCCCGCAGTGGTTGTCAGGCATTACTCTCTTTCAAGTTCTCGAAATAATCCATCAGTTGGTCGTAATCCATGCCCATCGTGGCCGCCTCCCACTCCGCGTCGCTCAGCGTCGCGCCCACCGACTTATCCGATCGCCACGTGGCCGCCAGTTCCGCCGGAAGGACGCGCACGCCTCGATTGCGGACCACGGGCGCCACTTCCTCCGATTTGTTGGCGTGCGGCGGCACGGGCGGCTTCTGGATCGTGAACGTCGCCGATCCGTCCATCGGTTTGAGCTCGTCGTCGCGGGCCGACATCGGGATCGGGTTCGACCGGATTCGGACTCGCCGTTCGGGCAGCGGCGGCGGCGTCGTGGCCGTCGCGTCGGAAGAAACATACACGTCTGACAAGGGCTGGGCGTCGTCCGTGGCCGTCACCGTGTCCGCAGCAACCGGGGAAACCGAAACCGAAACCGAAACGCTCGCTTTGGCGCCGATGCTGTCGTCGGCTCGCGGGTTGGTGGTTATTCGCATCCCCGCGTCCGAGCCCGAGCCCGGGTACGAAATGTTGCTGCTGCGGTTGCTCGCCGGCTGACTCCCGACGGCGTTGCTGCGGACGCTGTTTCTGGTGGAGGACTGCGAGTTGTGCCTCGACTTGCGTTGGTTGCCGTTCAGATCGGACGGCGGACCCGGCGGGCCCGCGGTGGGGGCGCTCCGTTGCGAGCCGGTCGAGGACGACATCGCACCGGTCTCCAGATTGGCTCGTCCTAGCCAAACCCAGTCATGCGCATTTGTCACCGATTCGCCGGCACCGGGCGGCAGCTGTTTGCGGCGGTACCGTACGGCGTACACGCCGCAACTCACCATGAAAGTGATGATGGCGATGCAAAATATGCCCAACAGCGCGAACATCCCGATCTCCAACGGCGTCAGACCCAGAGTGCGATGCACGGGGTCCTGGTGCGCCTGAACCGAAGGTTTCGAGTTGGGTTTGGCGTTGTTCTTATTGGCTCTGCCTTTGCCCTTGCCGCGCGGCCCGTCCTCGGCGACGAACAATCGTTCGTTTTTCTCGTTCCGGACTCCTCCGTTTAGTTTCACGTACAAATCGCTGCCGAAAATGCCGTGCTCGTCGTTCTGCAGCCCCTCGCGTCCGCGCAGATCGAAAAAATCCACGTCCACGTACACGTAATTCGAAGCCAACGGCGGCGAGCGTCTTCTCTGACACGTTTCGGACAACTCCAACGTCACTTGCAGCAGATCTCCTTTCCCTTGTCCGATCGCGATGATCCGCGGATGATGTTGCGCCATCTTGGGAGCAAAAGCGACCACCGAGTTGTCCAGAGTGTCGGCCGACAAATGGTAATCGGTCTCCGACACGTGGGCTAACGGCACCACCGACCCGTCGGAAAAACTCAACCGGATGTCCAATAATCCTTCCTAGAAAATTTAAAAAAAAAAAAAAAATCATAAATTAGTTGAAATTGCATTATGGATCGGTGAGTCACGCGGAGGGACGGCAAATTATGGATTAACTCTCCCTCGTGAGTCGTGACACACTGGCGCCACCAACTGGCGACTGGAGGTAATAAATTACCACGATCGATGCACTCAACGATGCACGTAATCAAAAACTTGCCTGATATTGGGCCATTAACTTGTGCGCTATTGCCGTGTGCGCCACGTACGTGTTTGGGAAATCGTCGTCTCTTTGTATGGACAATTGGAGCCCCGTGACGACGGTCACTTTGAGATAATCCAACGTTATTTTGTCGTTCCCGACGTGCACTTCGTGCGCGCCGATCATTCGGTGACTTATCGGCGATAAAACCTAAATAAAACGAATTGTTTTTGGTGTTTTAATTGTTTTTTTTCTAATATTTCTACTTGGATTTCAGTTCTGCCGACGGATTGTCCTTGGACAATTTGTCCTTTCAAGCTGGCGATTCGTGGGTCCGCAACTCGGAGCGACCCCTCGACTAAATTCGTGATCCGGAAGTATGCTTTTCGGTTAATCAGATACGATTCTCGGCCGGAATTGTCGTCGACGGCGAAAAAGCGCGCGTAAACGTCGACGGACGTCTGTTGGAAGCGCAAACGACAATTCGATTTCCCATCTTCGTTGTCGTCCGGAGTCACGACGTTGTTGCCTTTGAGCGTTGTTATTTTACTGTTTCGTCCGCCACCGTTCACGGCAACAGTGACCCTTTTGAGCTTACTAAAAAAAAAAAAAAAAAAAAAAAAATTTTTTTTAAAAAAATTTTAAATAATTTAAATAAAAAAAAATTAATTATTTAAATATTTTACTTGCGCGTTGAATTTGGAACTTTCCATCCTTTAATTTGACTTAGTTTAGTGTCAGCGAGTTGGATGTCCAAGGGCAACTCGGGCACCCAGACGGTGAACTGAGCTTGGCCTTTGTAGCCTTCGTACGTCACGATGATGGATGCGTTGTGGGAGCCTCGAATTTCCGAGCCGTCCAAGTAAACAGATGTGCACGACGATGACACCTGTCAAACAATTCGAGCCATTACTCTTCGGTGACCCGAACAAAACCAACTCACCTTTAAAATCGACTCGTCAACCGATTGACACGTCGAACGCAGGGTCACGTCGGCAACTTTTCCCGCTTGACTTACGATGTACACTTTCATCGGATGCGACACTTGTTTGCCGTTTAGCAACGCCGTGTTCATCAATTCCCACGTCTAAAAAAAAAAATAATTAAATTAAATTAAATTAAATAAAACAAAAATATATATAAAAAAATTTTAAACCTTTGCTGTTGGAAGAACCGCTTGGATGTCATCTTTTTTGACCTCCAATTGCGACGTCATTTTGATGTTGTTGTCGTCGAAATTGTATTGTTCCGCCATACTTGAATCCAAAACGTAACGCAGATTCCAAACGATGCGCGCGCTGTCGTACAAACTCACATTTTCTTCAACTTCGAAAAGCCAGGAAAAAACCTCTTGAGAACTGCCAAATAAAAAAAAATTTAAAAAAAATTATAAAAAAAAAAAAAAATTAATTTTTTTATTTTTATTTTTATTTTTTTTTTAAAAACAATTTAATTTCCTCAATAACTAAATCGGTCCCAAAGGATATTAATTTTGGGTCTGAGCCAATTGAGCGACACGCCGATGGTTTCACTCATGTGTTAATGAGCCCAAACTAGATCAACATCCAAAAAAAAATACAATTCCAAATTTAACCTCGAACAAACACGAAAATAAATGTCAAAATTAATTAATTAAATTAATTAATCTTATTGACTTCCTTTCTATACCTTTGAATTTCCTCAAGAAAAATTCCCAGGAGTAAAAAAAAAAAAAAAAAAAAAAAAAAAAAAAAAAAAAAAAAAAAAAAAAAAAAAAAAAAAAAAAAAAAAAAAAACATAAAAACACGTGACTCATATTATGGGATTGATTTTCGCGAGTAAAAATGCAAATGTCTGATATTTTTTTTTTTCCAATTTTATTCGCCCTAAACGAAAACAGATAGGCATAAAAGTGTATGCGGGTAAGAATTCATGTTTATCTAAAGTAAAAAAACATAACGTCCCTCGGGTAGAGAAGTGCGGATAAAGAAAGATTTAATACCCATACATAAATCACAGACATGCGCACTACGTCGAGACGGAATGTGGAGTGGAGGAAGCACGGATCAATTTGCCACAGTGGAAACACTGCACGAGATGCGAGAGGGTGGGACAAAGCAGCCAGATTGGGCCAGGGACAGGTAGTCTGACGCCTATTCCATCTTCCGCAGGAAATTGTAAAAAAAAAAAAAAAAATATTTAAAAAAAAAAATAAAAAAAATAATTTAAAAAAAAAAAAAAAAAATTTTTTTTTTTGATTTTATAAAAGTCTCGTTGGACTCAATTTCCTCGATATTAGCGGCCCCTCGATTGTAAATTCAAAACACGGAACGCTCGCAAATAGAAAATGACTCTTCTTGGAATAACAAAACTGTCGACTGCATAAAATATAAATAAAAAAAAAATAAAAAATTAACATAAAATCAATTTGTATAGAATTAACCGCGGAAATTATAAATAAAAAAATAAAAGAAATTGACTTTGGGCATTTAATTCGAGCGATAAAAGAGCACCTGCTTTCGTTTGTGCACCCCCGAATCCCATTTCCAGACCACACAGCGTGCGAATCAAATCGATAGATTAGCCTCAAGTTGCCGGGTGCCCGTTATTGCTTTTTAATGAACGCAATTTCAATTAAAACGAGTCGGCGTTTTTTTCGAGCGTTTTATACCTTTGGGGTAATGTCTCCGGACTTGCCGTGTTTGCATCTTTAACAAATGCCGTCACAGTCGCAACGGTTTGTTTCGGATTCGTGTCCAAAGTGATGGTCCATTTGTCCGGCTGGCTCGCCTGGGCCCCCAAGATCTTGACACCATTTCGAACCCTCGCCCTAAAAAAAATAAATAAATAAATAAAAATAAAAAATTATTATTTTTTTCGAATTATCGAATTTTTGAATTTTCGATTTTTCGATTTTCTCGAATTTTTCAATTTTTCAATTTTTCGATTTTTCGATTTTCTCGATTTTCTCGATTTTCTCGATTTTCTCGATTTTCTCGATTTTCTCGATTTTCTCGATTTTCTCGATTTTCTCGATTTTCTCAAATTTTCGAATTTTTCGATTTTTCGATTTTCTCGATTTTCTCGAATTTTCGAATTTTTCAAATTTTCGAATTTTTCGATTTTTCGATTTTTCAATTTTTCGAATTTTCGATTTTACCTCAAAACGAACACGTAAATTGGATAAGCAGGGTTGGGGTACATGTAAACGGGTACATAAACCCTCGATCTTGGGTAAACGAGTCCTTGAGGAATCAAAATGCGCACCACTTCATCTTGCTTCAACTCCAGGTACTGCCCATGCGCCGTACTCAACGGAATGTCCTCGAGTCGAGTGGTCGGCTGCGTCGGAATCGACGGGAACAACGACGAACATTCGCCCTCGCTCAACGCGTACTCCAAATGCACCAAATTCCTCAACTTAACCCCCTGCACTTGATCCAACGGGGGCCACCAATGCGCCGGAATGGTCACCTCGGCCAAACACGTCCCGTCCCTCGGCGTCGGCATGCAAGTGGTGGTCAATCGTTCCCCTTCCCTCTCCGCGACCAACGTGATGCAAACCGTGTGCGGCCCGAGTTTCATCACTTTAGCGTCACGACCCCCGACGCCCAAATGGAAAAGCACGCGCAATAGCGGCTGGTCACGACGCACTTCTTTCGTCACGATGTGGGCACTCACGTCCAGCAAAGTGGTGCCTTGAAACCCGTTCGAATCGTTCATGTGCAACAACGTCATCGCCGGCACCGTCTGTTTGGCCGTGAAGGGCCCGTACGACGAGCGAACCATGTTGATTTGAGTGGCGTGCAGCACGGTGAACCGGTCCAAATGTTCGTTGAATTCCGCATCTTCCGGTATAACTTCGCCTTGCAGCGGCTTCAAAAAGTAGCCCGCATCCCAGCTCTCGAAACTCACTTCGACGCACTTCGACACGTCTAAGAAAAAAAAACAAAAAAAATACAAAAAAATATATTAAATAATTAATAATAATTAAAGATGCGGAAAAGATGGATCATCATCATCATCATCATCATTATCGTCATCATCATCATCGTCGTCATCTTCATCTTTGTTTTACGCGGATTGATTATGGGGATTGATATCCGGGCGAGATTTCGGCGATTTTATTGGCGCAGTAACACTGGTCGATTCCGTGCGTGTGAGCGAACCCGACCGAAGTAGGTCTAATAGAAAAGACATTCTCATTCATTTTCGTACCTGTGGAAACGAGTAGGAGGCAAATGCAGGTAAACCACGGCCCCATCTTCGCGTTTGGGTGTGGGAATTCCATTCGATCACTGCGGGCACTGCGATTCGATCGAGGGAGCTTGGAATCGAGCCGAACCGGTCGAGTTTAGAGTCGAAAACACATTATTCGCCGACTCCACGACGACGCTATGGAAGCGACGCAGTCTCGAATCCATCAGGAGGAATGGCCGTTCGCTCGTATCACTCCGCGGGGACGAGTAATGAGGATCGTTAGTTATAACGTCGTTGAAATCTTACGTATTTTAATACGCATCGGTTTAGTCATTTGTATATATATATATTTTTTATTATTATTATTTTTTATCTTTAAACGGTTTTATTTTATTTATCGCGATCGATTAAATACGGGATTATTTTCTCAATGTGGTTTAGCGGAGGGATATTTTAAGTTTTCTCAAGAAATGAGAGACCGGATTTTTTTTTTTTTTTTTTGGTTTAGAAAAATGTTTTATTCAAAAGACCAAAAAATTTCTTTAAAAAAAAAATTTTTAAATATAAATTAAAAAAAAAAAAAAGATTTATATACAAAAAAAATATAAATATTTTTCGATATTTTGTCTAGTTTGTCGGTGGGTGTAAACAAACGCGATTAAAAATTAAAATGCAATTTGCTATCGCGTGAAGTTGTCACCGAACGACTTTAAATGCCGCACGTGAAAACGGATAGCCTGTTGTTTGGCCAGTCGTTTGATGGCGAAATAACCAACAGGAATCTCAAATAACAAAAAAATCAATAAAATTATATTACAAGCCCACTCTAAGGGCAAAATTGTCAACTCGTCGTAAAACAATACGAATAACACTACAGCAATTTGAAGAATGCTCAATAACCAGCTCCCAGCCAGCTCTGTCACCTTTAAAACAAAAGAAAAAAGAAAATATTTTAAACTTTATTTACATTGCCGATATATAACTCACTCTTTCGCATAGATTTCCCGAATATCCTAAATATAACCGCGCGAATTCCACAACTCCACTGGTGGAAAAAACCGCCATTTGTACTGTTTGGAACAACGACGACATAGAACCGTACTAAAACAAAAAAAAATAAAAATTAATTACACATTTTAAAGATCACTATATTTGTTTTAAACCTTCATGTATACTGAAGAGGCACAGGCGATGAACCACAGTGGTGAATACCACGCGTTGAAATACAGCGCCATTTGCAATGGCAAATTGGTAACTTCTTCATATCCTATGAAATTAATACAAATTATTTTTTTTGTTTTTATAAATAAACAAAAAAGTTTTTAAAAATATTAAATATACCATATGGTATTGGATTTTCTGTGGCTTTTAAAGCGACAACACTGGCCGATATTCCCGGAAAGATTACTTCTGAAACTGTATTAATTGTTCTCCGAACGGTGTCCGCCATGAATACAAATAAACACGACGGTTACTATGGAGATTTATATACTTCCAGAAATTACCGCCGCTTCCCGAACGGCGCTGGTTGTTCATAACCCTAGTTGTCGTTGTGGAGAGCGGTCTAAAATGAATTCTTTACGCCTTGCGCCGAGAAAAATTAGTTTCTTGATATACAGGAGTAAGTAATATCGTTTATAAGTTCTTATTTTAGCGTTGTTTGTTTGGGCTGAGAAAAATCCCGGCCCTTTCTGGACAAATTAGAAAGAGTGTACCAAAATCACTGTAAATGTGCATGGCGCACACGGGGCTCAAGCGAAACGATTTGACTACAACTAGACCGTTGCGTCACCATTGTTTTCCCAATAACAAACAATCGATCCGATGCAACAATAGTTAAACGACGAATCCGTATTGCCTTGTTTATATTTGAATTAATTGTTTCAAATTAAGAAAAACTTTGTATTTGACAGATTTTCCTTGCTGGAATCACGTGCAATCGGCGTCAGTCAACACCAGCATGTATGAAATACCACCAGACTTTAGAGGTGAAGATAACTCAATTATCCATTCAAAAATAAACAATAATCAATTATTATTTTTTTTTTTTTTTGGTAATTAGATGTGGAATTTCCGGACAAAAACAAGCTTCCTCTCATGCCGAAAGTACCCATCAATACATCCAATAGAAAACCGCGGCCATTTCCAAAAAAAGCGCTGGACATGCGTGGACCCGAATTAATCCACAACCAATTAATCCACAAACAATTTGGCATAATGGTCAGCAAAAATGAGATTTAAAAAGAAAATTATTTCACATGAAAATAATAATTTTTTTTTTGCAAATTGTGTCAAAAAAATATTATTAATTTTTATTAATACTTTATTTTACGCGCCATAGGCCCTATGTGGAGGCATGCTTCTTTTTGGGCACTTCGAAGTCATCCGCAACGTCATTAACCGCAAAATGGACCCGAAAAGCATGTTTGCTGTTTGGCGAGTCGATGCACCGTGGAAACCCATCAGTAAAAAAGTAAAAAATAAAATAAAAATAAAACAAAATTGAATTTTAGTGATAAATTTGTCATTTTAGAGCTTGGGGAAACGAATGGGCGGTGGTAAATCGTCGATCCACCATTACGCGACTCCGGTCAAAGCCGGGAGAATAATATTCGAAATGGGCGGGTCCACCGAATTCAAACTGGTGCAACGATTACTCGAAGAAGTGAAGGGCAAACTGCCGTTTCAAGCGGCGGTGGTCAGCCAAGAGATACTGGAAAAAGAGTCGCGGTACAAACGGGAGAAGGAATCGCGTAACGTGAATCCATTCAGCTTCGAATACATGATCAAACACAACATGGTCGGATCGGACAAGTGGATCTCGAAATACGACCGATATTGGTTCGGCAAATACCAATAAAAATGTCGATTAAAAATTTCAAATTTTAATGTGAAATTTTCTACTCGTTCGTTTCGTTTATCTGTCTACATATTTCGAACAGTACGACGGCGCTCGCGGTCGCGGCGTTTAGACTTTCGACGTTATTCGCTAACGGAATGATGATCTTCAAGCCGTTGTTGTCGCGCGCTAATTTGTACGCCTGTTCGGTGACCCCTTCGGTTTCCCCGCCGACGACCAACGCGACGTGCGAGTCCTTTGTGAATTCGATGTCGCTGTAATTATGCGTCGGTAAACTCGAATCGCCGTCCGATTTTTTGTTTTCGGCCAAAATGATCGAAAACGATTCGGGGAGATAGTTCCTAATCAAAGACCAATCGATGTTGTTGTAAATCGGGACGTGGAAATGCGATCCGGCGCCACCTCGAAGCACTTTCGAATCCCAAACGTCGACGCAGCCTGCAAAAAAATCGATCGATCGATTAAATATTTTTAATTTTTAATTTATTTTGAGTTAACCTGTGGTGGCTAGAACTTTCTCGCAACCAGCTGCAGCCGCACATCGTAAAATGGCGCCGAGATTTCCGGGTTCGCGAAGATTATCGCATATTAAAGTGACGGGAATTCGGCCTCCAGATGGCGTCGATTTACCCAATTCGGGTTTTTTGCATATAGCTGCGAATAAAGTGGAATTGAGCGTTAAAATTGTGACCTAAAGTGAGTATAAACTAATACCAATTATCCCTGGACACGTGGATAAATCGGACCACATTTTTAAGTGGCCGTAGGAAACTTTTCGGAGGTTTAAACCGGACATGTTTAGCAAACCCAATCCGGATACCATGTCCTCTTTATTGAAATAAATGGATTCAACGACGACCCCTGCGTCAATTGCGTCTTTTATGAGGCGTTTGCCTTCTAGTAGTATTTTATTCTTCTTCTCCCGTTCTTTTCTCGACTTCATGAGCGACATTACTCGCCTAAATAAATTAATTAATTAATTAATTAAATAAATAAATAAAATGGCAAATTGAAATTTGAGGTGAATTTTACACAAAAGATTTGTCGTCTTCGTCTAGCGTTTCGTATTCGGGAACGTCTCTGAATTTCGAGATAAATTTTTCTTTTTTGGTCGCCAGTGCAACGGATTTTGCCGGATCCAATTCATCTTGGATTACCTCGTGGGTCGCGTTCAGACTCGGATGGGGACTCGTAAATGACGATTCGTAGCCGTATTGTCGGGCTTCGTCTTCGCTTAAAACAAGTTTGGGTGTTCGTTTCAGTATTTTTTTAAAATTCCGAACATTTTCGATGTATAAATTCGGTCTAAACGACTTAAAGAGACACGTTTTCGTGCCTATTTTCCTTAAGACTGCCATTGCCGCCATTTTTAAACAACGGGTGTGTGGAAAACGTGAAATAAACGAAATCCAAATATCCAAAAATATGTTTTCATTTTTCGACACAAAATAAACGGACAAAAACATCTTTAAATGTAAACAGATTTTCAATTTTTATTTCCAACAATCGTTTCTTCACGCAATTGCCTACAAATTTCAAACAAAACAACGGAACCAGTAAAACCCGAATTAATATTTACATCACAACACGACGGAATAACAACTTTAAATCCGTCGTTATCGTGAGCAAATTTATAAGCCTCACCGCTAAACCTATCCGTTTCACCTCTTACAACCAACACAACGTGAGAATCCCTCTCAAAACTCACATCCGTGTACGTACGTACGGGCAACGGAGTATTTTCATACTCGAACAGTTTCTCCTTATCGAAATAAGCAGTTTCTCGATATTTCCCATCGTTTAATTTCTCGATGAAACCTACAGGAGGCAAATTTTCCTTTTTGTATTTATTTCTTACGACGGGTCGAAATCTCCACCTTTTAGTGGCAACCTCGCAATCGTTTGTTTCAGCTAAAACCACAGCAAACGTTTGCGGCAAATAATTTGAAATGAGTGACCAATTAATGTTGCTGTGTATTGGAACGTGAAAATGGGACCCGCGGCCTATTCGCAGCACTTTAGAGTCCCAAACATCAACGCAACCTAAAAATAAATTAAATTTAAAAAATAAATTTAAAAAAAGATAAAAATCAAAATCAAATGATTTTACCAGGCGTAACAATCACTTTATTACAACCGGCTCCAGCGGCGCATCTAATAATGGCGCCGAGGTTTTCCGGTTCGGTTATATTGTTGCAAATGACTGTAACTGGGATTTGTTGTGCAGGAAACAACGTTTTTCTTAACTCCGGGGTTTTACAGACAGCTGGAACAACAAAATGATTAATTTTAATTGTAAATTTTAAGTTTGGAGTAGTGTTTCCGGTTTGTACCCATTATTCCCGGGCACGACGCCATGTCCGTCCACAAGTTTAAATGTTTAGTTAAAACTCTTTGCACTTTGATTTCGGTCTGATTTTTCAGATTCATTCCGGTTAACGTGTCCTCGCTGTTGAAATAAATGTTTTCGATGATAATTCCGGCTGAAATTGCATCTTTAACGAGATGTTTGCCTTCCAATAGGATTTTCTTGTTTTTCTCTCGTTCTTTTCTGGACTTGACGATCATCATCTGTCGTCTGGATTTTTTTTTTGTTGTTGAAAAATGTCATTTATTACGAATTTTGGCTTTTAATTGATTTTAACTCACGAAAAAGTGTCAATTTTATCATCATCGTCCAATTTTTCAAAATCTGGAACATCTGGATATTTCGATGTATATTTCCCGTTTCTGAATTTTGATTCTTTCTCTGATTTTTCTATTTTAACCTTCGGTTTTAAATGTTTTCCATACTGTCTGACGTGCGATTTCAAGTAAGAGATGCACGTTTTCATCGAGAGAGATGCCATTTTGAATTCCCGGCTCCGCTAAAACCTGATACCGGAACACAATTTTAAAAAATCTACCCCAAAAATTACTTTAAATTTAAAACTTGTTTCAATAAGTCCCGTAGCATATTAAAAAATCTAATTATTAAAAACCTTTAAATTAAATTAAAAATTTACTTTAGATTTAGCAATGTCACCGCTAATTACGCGTCACGTTTTAGAGTTACGGTGTTGTTGATTTCACCAAGATTTCACCCAGTGGAACACGAAATAACTCAAATACTAACTTTTGAAATTCAATATGGATTTTGAAAAAGTAAGCAGAAGAGCCCTGCACTTTGTATTTAAAATCGGAGACCGTCCACTAGCCATTAAATTCTTCAAAGAAATACTCGGGATGAAGGTATAACTAAATATGGCCGCCGCTGAAAAAATTCATTAAAAAATCATTTTAATTTAACTTTTAGATATTGAGGCACGAAGAATTCGAAGAAGGTTGCGAAGCCACTTGCAACGGGTAGACATTTCCCCACACCCTAAACGTTACGCTAACATTTTAAATGTTGTATTAACAGGCCATACGATGGCAAATGGAGTAAAACTATGGTCGGTTACGGTCCCGAAGACACTCATTTTGTCATGGAACTCACCTACAATTACGGTGTCGGGAAATACAAAATGGGGAACGACTTTTTGGTAGATTTAGCTCGATTTACATAATTACATCCAGCGTAATAATTATTTATGTAGGGTGTTCATTTACAATCGAGCGAAGCTATTGAAAACGCAAAACGTCTCAACTGGACAATGACGGTTGACGATGATTTACACATGGTTGAAGCGCCAGGAGGTTATAAATTTTACATTCAAGATTACATACAACCTGTAGATAAAGGTAAACGAGGTGGATGATTTATTCGTGATTGAGAATTTTATGTAAATTTGTAAAAATGCTTGAATTTAGACCCAATTATGAAGGTGCAATTGGCGTGTGAAGATTTGGAACGTTCTTTGAGTGAGTTTTTGTGTTGTTTAGAGTTTTTCTCTTTAATTTTGTGTTTTTTTCGAGTTTTACTCTTTAATTTTGTGTTTTTTCGAGTTTTTCTGTTTACTTTTGTATTTTTTCGAGTTTTACTGTTTAATTTTGTATTTTTTCGAGTTTTACTCTTTAATTTTGTTTTTATTTCGAGTTTTACTCTTTAATTTTTTTTTTTTTTCGAGTTTTACTTTTTAATTTTGTGTTTTTTCGAGTTTTACTCTTTAATTTTGTGTTTTTCGAGTTTTACTCTTTAATTTTGTGTTTTTTCAGGTTTTACTTTTTAATTTTGTATTTTTTCGAGTTTTACTCTTTAATTTTGTGTTTTTTCGAGTTTTACTCTTTAATTTTGTGTTTTTTCGAGTTTTACT
>JAQFXT010000651.1:0-29313 GCA_034683725.1 Strigamia crassipes
ATTTGCAATTTTAGTAAAAATTTGCAATTTTAGTAAAAATTTGCAATTTTAGTAAAAATTTGCAATTTTAGTAAAAATTTGCAATTTTAGTAAAAAAATTAGTAAACTTGTTTCTAATTTCTCGAATTTTATCAAAAACTTATCAAATTTAAAGCAATTTTTTTGAATTTTTATACTATCAATTTTGATAATCTCAAATTTTTTAAAATAAATCCAATTTATAATAAAATTTCTTAATTTACCATAATTTATAAAACAATTTGAAAACTTAAAAAAAAAAAAAAAAAAAACTTAACCTAACCTAACCTAACCTAACCAAAAAAAAGTCTAATTATAGACATTAACAGGTTCCATTAATGTTTACACAGCACTCTTGCATCTGTCCCAAATGGGCTCATTGATTAGTTGTTACGCCGCTACGGACACACAACAATTCACGCAACCTGCACCTGGCCAGTAACCCTCCCCCCATCCCCCCCCCACACACACACAATAAAAAAAAAAACAATGCAGTAAAAAAGCTATTTACCAAATTCTCACAACCTTTTGTTTGCATTCAAATAAATAAAAAAACAACACCAACCTCTAACACTGCTTCTCCAGACTGCCCGATTTGTATTCGCATAACGAGCGAATCGACTTGCCACGTACGTAACGACAAATTCGTACTCCATGGAAGTTGAATAACCCGCACGTTAGAATGAAAAATCAAAAAACTCTGTCCACTAAAGTATTTCTGTGGCTCAATACCTTAAAAAAAATAATATCCAAGTTTAGAAACAAAAAAAAAAAAAAAAAAAAAAAAAAATCCATAATAAATATTTAGAAAAAAAAATGGCTGAACAACAAACAAACAAACAATTGTCACAATTTACCATTATCCAAATCCTCCATAAGATCTGGACAGCATAAAAATACACCATTTTTAAATTAAATAACATCATTAAAAAAAATCTTAATTTCTATCTGACTTACCTTCGCTACAATCTTTACCCCCGTATCCTTTAGGACAATTGCACAGAAACCGGCCCCAAACTTCCCTGCAGGTTCCGCCATTTTTGCACGGATGATGAGCGCAAAATTGTCTACGCTCGGGACAACCCGCCATAGTGCCGTTGTCGGCAACGTGACTATAAGAAATAAAATAAAATAGTTAAACTAGAGCAATGTTTGCAAAATATTTTAAATTGCTTACGCGTTTAAGTCGATGAATCGATTATCGATGTAGAAATCTTTCAGACAGCCATCGAAATCTTTGTGCGTGACTTGAAAATCGGATGGAACGGATGGAAGCCCGCCTAATTGCAATGGACCGGTTAGATCCAAAAATCGATGGCAAGTGGATGTTGGGTCACTACATCGGGGCTCTAAATTGTGGGTTGTGACATTGGCGCAATTGTAATTGCCGAGTTCATGGCCAAACAAAATGGCGACAAGAGAATCGCATTTGTCTAGGCTCAATGTAGCCGTCTGTTAAATATAGAAACAGTATTAAAATAAACTTCTAAAATAAATTTGACATAGGTAAAAATAGGTTAGGTCAGGTTAGGATAGGTTAAAATAGGTGAAGTTACAACTATCGTATTTGTTCGATTAAAAGTCGCGGCTTATAATTGCGGTAATCGATTGTTTCCTCTATGAATTATGGCAGGGCTGTCCAACACGCGGCCCGCGGACGCATGCGGCCCGCGACCTCACTTTTTGCGGCCCGCGGAGCCGGCCTCTAAATGTATAAATTACCCTCAAATACGAAATTTCCCACTCATTTTTTTGTAATTTGATATTTTTTAAATAAATTAAAATAATAATACAAACGCGGTTTTTCTTTGTATATGTATACCACACCTATTAAAACTCACTGATAAAGTTACATACGAAGTATTTTATTTTACGGCCCTCCAAACCCCATTTTTTTTAAAGCGGCCCTTGGAGCACTTGCAGTTGGACAGCCCTGAATTATGGCATTAGTGCCACTTAAAAAAATTATTGGTGAAGCCAAATTTTAATCAATTTGAGACATTTAATATAGTTTATGATATTGATTCCATGTTGCACGCGTAATGGTCTAAGTTTACGTCACCCTGAATAGAAACACCGCGTAGTTTAGTTAATTTACCCGGTTGTAGTAAACTATTTCCACGGTATGCCATTCTCCATCACTGACACCATTGCGAACACTAGTTTTAACTCTAGTGATTTCAGTCCCCAATGAAAATGAAAATTGCAAATCTCCATTGATTATTTCCAATGCAATAAAATCATGCTTTTCATTGTATCGGCCATTGTACAATAATAAACCATTTTTCGAACGTGTAGAAAAACTGGAAATATTTAAAAAAAAAAAAAAAAAATTAAAGTAAATTCAACAAATAAAACAAATCCCAAAAATCACCTCATTTTAATATTTAATCTATGGCGTTGGCGTAAAGCTGGGAAAGTTAGAAACGATCCTTGAATAAATCTTCGTGCGGTTAACTCGCAAAGGCGCGTATGGAATGAGTAGAATGGACAATTTTCGCATATGAACCCGCCCTGAATTAGTTTAGCACAATTGGAGCCTCCATGACAAACATCTGTGCCGCACGATCCTGCATTCATATCAACCTCACAGTTTCTTCCTAAAATATTAAATAAATCAAATAAATCAGCCATGGATAAATAACAAACAAAAGCCAGAAATTATGCACAATGGATGCCAAAATGCACTTTTAGGCAAAAAAAAACTGCATTTTTATGTGCAAAACTACATTTTTATGTGAAAAACTGCATTTTTATGTGAAAAACTGCATTTTTATGTGAAAAACTGCATTTTTATGTGAAAAACTGCATTTTTATGTGAAAAACTGCATTTTTATGTGCAAAACTGCATTTTTATGTGCAAAACTGCATTTTTATGTGCAAAACTGCATTTTTATGTGCAAAACTGCATTTCTATGTGAAAAACTGCATTTTTATGTGTAAAACTGCATTTTTATGTGCAAAACTGAATTTTTATATGCAAAACTGCATTTTTATGTGCAAAACTGCATTTTTTGAGCAATAATAATCCAAAAAATGATATTAAAGTAAAAATAAACTTCACTTATTACACAGTTTGCGCCATGTACTTTTCCCTTATAAAAACCCCTCTTACGCTTATAAATTTAGTGGAAAAGTCATAACTCTAACGGAGCTTACAGTATAACTGAAAATAGCGCAGCCAATCCGGTAATTTCCCACTAATGACGTCATCAGTCAAAAATTACAAATGGCGACTGCTTGGTCACATGATCAGTCACATGGTATAAAAACAGCGTAACGAAACTTTTATAACGTTAAAGGAAAAGTGTATCGCGCTAAAGTATAATTTCCCCATTTTTTGTTACACTATTTATAACGTTCAATCGACCATAATTACAGGGAAAAAGAAACTGGCGCAAACTGTGTATTAGATTTTCAAAATTTACCAGTAAATCCTTCTTTGCACACACAAGTGTAACCACCTTCCCGCTGTATGCACGATCCATTTTGTCCACATGGGTTTGAATAACATAGATTTACTTCGCTGTCACACAAATAATGTTTATGCATTCCTGAAAATGTAATCTCAAATGAATAATCAACTTTTAAATTGCAACAACAAACCATCATTACCTGTAAAACCAGGCGGACAAGTGCATGCAAAAGTGTTGACAGGATAGATGGGACGAAAGAGTATAGTATTAGACGATATGAAACCAGATGCATTGCCAAACTTCAAAACAGACATGCATTCCTCGAAATAGGGACAGGGTTCGCGAACACACAGATTGTCATCAAAAGGCAATACCTAATTATCGGATTCAACTCAATTAGTTTCACGCAACATTAACATGCACTTTTGCTCGAAACTCACTTTGACTGTTGACAACTTGGCTAAAATAGCTCTATTCAGATAAACTTTTTCCATCAGATATTGTGGACTGTAAAAGTAGTCATCTGGATTATCCGACTTCTTTACCGAAAAGCTAACGTTTAAAATTCTCGCGTCTACGTCCGTGTCATCCTGCAATGATATTTTTTTATAAATAAATTTAAAAAATATATCGTAATACGGTATTATGATAATACGCAGTTTGCGCCATGTACTTTTACGTTATAAAAACCTCCGTTATGCCTATAACTACAGTGGAAAACTAATAAATCTAACGGAGCTTACGCTATATCGAAAAATAGCGTAGCCAATCCGGTAATTTTCCACTATTTACGTCACTGTGACGTCACTGACCAAAAATTGCGATTTGCAATGACCTCGTTCGCTGGGAAAAGTACATGGCGCAAACTGTAATAATAATAATATTTACCAAAATGTTAAAAATGTATATATTTTCTTTGGGACATGGAATGATTGCAGCTAAACCCTCAATAAAAAAGTTGTATAAAGGTGATAAGAATCCTTCTTGTGACATTTCGTTTAGCCGAACTGTCACGCTGTTGTAAAGCATTGCATCCGTTACTAGTAATACGGTAAGGCCACATTCAGCCCCAACTTCGTTTATGCCATCTGAAAAATAAAAATAAATTTTTTTTAAATTAAATTATCACATTTAAAGTTTGTAAAACAAAACTACTGCACGGTATATCTAGTTTTGGGAATAGTTCTATCTGGAACAATAACTCGTGCTTTCACGTATGTAAACCCCGTTGATATTACAATGACAATGGCGAGTAACGAAGCAGGCCGGCTCATTAGATTTATTTCTTACGTTTCGTATATTTGATCGATTTTTACCAAGAAATTCGTTCCTTTTTAATTAACTTATTTTTCCTCATATTTTTCTTCTTAGTAGTTAAATAGCCGTCCGTTTCTGAAGACCAAAGCGGAGCAAAGCTGACATTGTTCGTGGTATTATCTAACATGGCGCCTATGAGTTGGGCGAAATATTTTGTCTCCAAAAGATACAAATTTGCGGCATGTTTATTTTCGGTGAGGGGGTTTAAAACACTAAAATCGAACTCTCTACCTCGTGGTTACCCCTGGCGAAACTGATGACTTTGCTTATTGCATCACTTATTTACCTCATCTTTCTATTTATTCATTATTTTATAAATTTCGTATTGTCAGCCCACATTTTCTGATAAATGTGGCATTTACGGTTTTATTTTGTATTATAAGACCACATTTTTTCATAACTGTGGCATTTACGGTTTTATTTTGTATTGTAAGACCACATTTTTTTTTATAAATGTGGCATTTACAAAAGGAAACAAATCCATATCTACATCATTGCAATGCTCATGGATGTGCTTTAACACATGTTTTTAAAAATATTGTGCAAATACAGCTATCTTTATTCCACTTTAGCTAATTGTTTTGCGTTCGGTTCTGTAAACCCTAAATCTCATTCTGCCAATTATCATTTTGATTTGGTTACACCATTTTGGTATAACTCAGGAATTTTCTGCTTTGTTGCATTTGGTATCCCTCTGCTTTGAGTTGGTTCGTCATGCGCATGTGAAAAAAAATTCTTGGACATCTCAGATTTGTTAAAAATTTAAATACCGTAAATTTTCTGGTTGTGCACAGGTGCACTATAGGCATGATCAAATTTTTGCCTGCGCTCTATTAGAGACCCGCGCATTAAGGGTTTGAAAACATTGATATTTATGTTGCATTTGCACAAAAATTAGTTTTGAGAAAGTTTTAAATTGCTGCCATCTCAAAATTATTCCAATATTCCTGTAACTTAATCATATTGTTATAGTTGATAATATTCGTAAATAATTTTTTAATATTTTCGGGGCGCTGGATATACCGCAAATTTAGGTATCGCAAAGGGACAAACCACAAAAAGGACAAAACGCAAAAAAATATTATTTGCGGTTCGTCTGCGAGCCAGACAAGCCAGAAATAATATTTTTTTTTTTTCAGTATGTTCCAAATTTTTTTTTTGTGCATGAGATTTCTCGAGTAGTTTCTACAAGATTATTGATAGGTTTTGCTCGATTTTATCTTTATTTTGTTTGATTTAACCAAGATTTTGCTTGATTAACCAAGATTTTGCTTGATTAACCAAGATTTTGCTTGTTTCGACCTTGATTTTGCTATATTTGATTGTGATTTGTTAGATTTGACCATGATTTTGCTAGGTTTTGTTTGATTTAACCAAGATTTTGCTTGATTTAACCCTGATTTTGCTTGATTTGACCTTCATTTTGCTATATTTGATTGTGATTTGTTAGATTTGACCATGATTTTGCTAGATTTTGCTTGATTCGACCATGATTTGCTAGATTTGATCATGATTTGACCATGATTTGACCATGATTTTGCTAGATTTTTGGGCCGAATTTCACCCATTTACCAGCCGATTTCCCAGATTTCCGGACCGATTTACCAGCCGTTTTCTGGGCCGATTTTTTCCTCATTTACAAGCCGATTTTTCCAAATTTTGCTCGATTCGACCGTGATTTGCTAGATTTGACCATGATTTGACCATGATTTTGCTAGATTTGACTTTGATTTTGCTAGATTTAACCATGATTTTGCTCGATTTGACTGTGATTTGCTAGATTTGATCGTGATTTGAAATCGGCTGGTAAATGGGCGAAAATCGGCCCGGAAATCTAGCAAAATTATGGTCAAATCTAACAAATCACGGTCAAATATAGCAAAATCATGGTCGAATCGAGCAAAATCTTGGTCAAATATAGCAAAATCAAGGTGAAATCGAGCAAAACCTATCAATAATCTAGCAAAATTAAGGTGAAATCAATAATCTTGTAGAAACTACTCAAGAAATATCTCGTGCACAAAAAAAAAAAAAAAAAAAAAAGATTGCGGACATACTGCAAAAAAGGACAAAACGCAAAAAAATATTATTTGCGGTTTGTCCGGCCCGCACAGACGGAAGCAAAAGTGATTTTATTTTTCATTGTAGTGAAGCAATTGGGGCAAACCGCAAAACATATTTTTTTAAATATATGTTTTGCGGTAAGTAAATTTGCCCATATTTTCCTTTTACTTTTGAAAATACTCAAAAACAATGTGCGAATATTATCAATTAAACCGATAAATAATATTAACTCACAGGAATATTGGAATCATTTTAAGTTAAATAAGCAAAAATTTGTGAAAGCGACAAATAAAAAAAGTTTGTAAATTTCAAATTGGAACTGTACAGAGGACAAAGAATCGTAACATACAATAGATAAATTTACAAAATTAAATTACGCGCAATTTTCAAAAATACAGTAGAACCTCGTTACAACGAATCGCAAGGGGCCCAAAAAATCGGTTGCAAAAACTTGTTCTTTAAAACGAATAATTCGTAATACCAAAATTCGTTACATCGAAATCAATTTTCTCTGATGAATCATTGCACTGTGATGAATTTGCAGTGTACAAATTATATTGACTTTTTAATTGACACTGATTCCTGACAAAAATTTAGAAACTCAGCAACCAAAAACAAAATGTTTTGATTAACAAAAATTTCATTAATGCACACAAAACCTGATTTTTTAAAATTTTTAAAATTAAATTTTTTTTTCTCTGCTTTAAATCACTTTAAATTCTTTCTCCATGTTATTCCAAGAGAAAATAAATTACTTTTTAATGATAGGAAAATTATTTTAACATTTTTCTAGACATACTCGTGGAACTGGATTCCACATCCTCAAGACCCCAGAAAATCGAAAGCACAAGAAATAGGTTAAGAGCCAATCAGCTTCATCTTCTAATGTACGTGACCCTTCTATTGACATTGAGTGTGGAAATATTGATTTGTTAGAGAGCACAAATTCGTGGCCCTGTGTGTCACACTGGGTTCTCCCAACTCCAAATTGCTGAGAAAATAAAATTCAGTTTCAATAACAATTTCCAAGGGTCAATGCCATTAAATTTGCATAAATTAATGACAAAAACAATAACAATAAAAATAAAAATAAAAATAAACATAGTAAAGAATAAAAAGCTTTTTTTTTCCTTCCTCATGTAAGTGACACGATAAATTAACTTTTTTAAACCTTTAAATTGAGCCAGGCATGTTTCATTCACATCTCCCGCTTTATCCTTGTTCTTATTCACCCACCCATGAAATCATATATTTACATGCTTTTTAATTAAATGTAAACAACCATGCAATTCATTTTTAAAATGACTTTTTCAATGTTTGAGTATTCAACCTTAATACCAATATCAAATAAATTTACATAAAACAGTTAATTTTATTTTTCAAACTGTTTCTAGTAATGAAGTCATTCATCAAATCATTTCATTAGACTAAACAACATATTTTAGTTTGTTTTTAGTCACAGTGGGCATGTGGTTGTGCCTACTGCTTAATTTATCCAAGTGGCAGTTTCAAAACAACTTTTGCAGCTGTTGAATTTTGTAAACTGAGGCCATGACAAGTAAATGCAGTTTTCTGGTTCTTTGAGACTGTAAAGTTAAAAGCATCTTAAATATTTTAAGGAATTAAATGGTAGAAATGCTCTCTTGGGTTGAACCACATTGCTCAGTTACTTGTCTTAAATAGCGGTAATTTTAGCACAAAGAGCATACAATATTAAAAGCAGTTTCCTGTGCAATTTCCACAGGGTAAAACATTCCAATAGTATAAGTGGGGTTGTTTGTATTATTGACGATTATGATGACGATTTCTTGAATTAAAGCATCATGTTAGCGACGCCGTGTTAGCGACGCTAACATGATGCCTTAATTCAACAAGGTAAAAATTTGACATATCGTATTTCTTCGATTAAAAGCCGCGGCTCGTTTTGAGATTCCAAACATACATAGAACAAACGTTACAGCTGTGAAATGAATGTAGAATGTTTCTTCCGAGTTCATTTTTATTTATTTGTGGCTTTGATTTTTAGCTGCGGCTACTATTCGAGGGCGGCTTTTAATCGATGAAATACGGTAGGTAAAAATAGGTTAGGTTAGGTTAGGTTAGGTTAGGCGTCGACAACACGGCATCGACATCGTGGCGTCGACAACACGGCATCGACATCGTGGCGTCGACAACACGAACCGTGTCCAGTATAAGCAATTTCCAAACATTCAATTTGTGATTATAATTCTACTGACCTGAAACACTAACTTCCATTGCTGCATGAATGTGAACATTTGTGTTCAGATTCCGACTGAGTTTAATCTCTCCAGTTGTGGTGTTGAGCAGCAACAAATTTGCATTGTTTCCTGTCACGAAGCGATAAGTCAAATTGTCACTCACGTCCGCGTCAAACGCTGGAACTCTCCCAATGACATCAGTGGGAAAGTGATTCTTGAAGTTATTGAACACTATTCTAAAACTCTCCAAAACAGGAGCATTATCGTTCACATCTTGAACCCAAATCTCAACATTTGCTTCATTTTGTAACGGCGGCGAAGCCGCTCTGATCACCAGGTCAAATTTCTTTTTCGCCGATTCGTAATCCAGTTCAACTCTAGAAGTAAGTTCGGCGACATCACCTCGCGTTGTCAAGACAAACGCACCCGCGTCAGGCCCTCCTGCAATGCTGTAAATTATGTCTGCGTTCGAACCTTCGTCCGGATCAATTGCTCGTATTTCGCCGATTGTCGATCCTATGGGACTGTTTTCAGCTACGAACAATTTAAACCGATCCGTTTCAAACTTTGGAGGATTGTCGTTGACATCGTCAACGTTTATCGTTATGTTCACTCCAGACTGAAGAGCGGGGCTTCCTCTATCCACCGCAAACGCTTTCAAAGAGTACTGAGGGGTCGTTTCTCTATCCAAAAGTCTTTCTATTCGTATTATTCCCGAGGTCGGATCGATGTTGAAGAACCCGTTACCATCATTCCCGCCAACAAACGTATATCTGATGCGTCCGTTAAGTCCCTGGTCTTCGTCCACAGCCGATAATTGCAGAATACTTGTTCCGATCAATGCGTCCTCGCGAACGTCTCCTACGTAACTACTTTCGCTGAATTTCGGAGGATTGTCGTTAACATCCAAAACTACAATTTCAACATCCGTCGTGTCGGATAAGGGTGGAATGCCGTGGTCTTGCGCAGTTACCGTTATGGTATATCCCGCCTTGGTCTCCCTGTCAAGTTCCTTCACGGTCACAATGGCGCCGGATACCGGATTGATTTCAAATTCGTCAACTTCATCCATAGTGTATACTATCCGCGCGTTCTCGCCAACATCGCCGTCGCTCGCCGACATCACGAGCACCGTGGTTCCCACCGGCACGTCTTCCAGAACGGTGACGGAGTACGGAGTAGGTTCAAACATCGGTCGGTGGGTGTTAGCATCCGTCACGTTAATCTTGACCAAGGCGTTGGAGGATCTTCCGCCGGCATCGATCGCCATCACCGTCAACTCGAAATATTTTTCAATTTTGTAATCCAACGGCTGGGCAATCGAAATGAGCCCCAAACCCGATTGGCTGTTCATGTTAAACCTCCCTCGACTGTTTCCATCGGTTATTTGGTACGTCAGTTTAGGATTTTCATCCAAATCCGTCGCCGTCACGCTCACGACAGAAGTTCCCGGCGGATCGGTCTCCGAAACAATCGCCTCGTAAATCTTCGGTTCGAACACCGGATCATTATCGTTGATGTCGTGCACCACTATGGTAACGGACGCCGTGGAGGTTTTCGGCGGGGTCCCGTTATCGGACGCTTCCACAATAAAATCGTATAAACCTCTTTCCTCCCTATCCACTTCCTTTATCGTGCTAATCCATCCACTCTTACTATCAATTCCAATCGGCATGTTCTCGGGACCATTTTTAATAGCGTAAGTAATTTCGGCATTTTCGCCGTCGTCCGCGTCGTAAGCCTGAACGCGTACTATATTAGTACCAACCGCCACATTCTCCATAACGGACTCTTGGAATACTGTCGTGTAAAATTTCGGCTCGTTATCGTTCACATCCTGAACATTCACCAAAACCTGAGTCGTATTCGATCGAGATGGAGATCCGCTATCCTGGGCTCGTACTATAAGCCGGTAACTCTTCATGCTTTCGTAGTCCAGCGGTGACAGTATTCTAATGTGTCCATTAGTGCTATCAATGGTAAAATGACCCTGAGTGTTCCCGCCGATTATGGAATACCGGATTACGCTGTTCCCTCCGATGTCCTTATCCGTCGCGTTAACCACCGCGACGACCGGGTTTTTCATCCAGTCGACATCTTCCGGCACCTGCACGCTATAAGTCCGTTGACTGAACTGCGGGTAATTGTCATTGTCATCCGACACCGACACCAACACGGTGGCCGTTGCACTTTTCCTATTGGACAAATGCGCCTGGTCACTAGCCAGAATCAACACCTTGTAATGGTCGGTTTGTTCCCGGTCCAAAGGCAAATGCGTAGTCAGTATCCCGCTCCGCGAATCAATGCGGAACGCTTCGTTGACGCCGTTCAAGTTCAAAATGCTATATATGATGTCCGCGTTGAGCCCGCCGTCGTGGTCCGTCGCTCTGACGGTCACAACGGTGGATCCGACAGAAACGCTCTCCCGGACACTGGTTTCGTACGTCTGTTGTTCGAACACCGGCGGATGATCGTTCTCGTCGACAACATTGATCTGAAGCGTAGTAGTTGCCGAAAGCGGCGGGTCGCCATTATCCACGGCCACTATACGAAAAACGTGCATGTCCATGTATTCCCTGTCCAGCTTGACCGTAGTCGTGACCATGGCCGAATTCTCGTCTATTTTAAACATATTTTGACTGCGCGTGTCCATAAACGCCTGCATCGAATAAGTTATCGGATCGTGGTTCGGATCCGACGCGGTGACGGTCGTGACGACCAATCCGATTTCGTTCTCCTCGGGCACGTGCGCCGTGTATTGCACGCTGTCGAAATACGGCGATTTATTCTCGAAAGTCCTCCGTAGTCGGACCATCACTTTCCGTCGTTGCACATTGTTGTCGAAGTTGTCCACGCCGATCGGATGGAACAATACGACCAGAGCGTGATCCGACCACATTGCACCGCATTTCAACTTGAATTTCACTCCGATTTTCCAACTATCCTCGTGTCCGCACCAATCCACCGCCGAAACGAGATCCCCTCCGACCTGCTCCACCTTGAACCGAATGTCGTCCGGGTTTTCGTAGTACATGGAACAATTCCCGACCCCCCGCGGCAAAATCCCGTCCAAACTCAGCACCAGTTGGCTGCGCCTGAAGCACATTCCGACATTCTCGAGTTTCCGTACGGCCACGGTGACTATGACGGGATCGATCACGTTTCGCACCGAATTTACGGAAGCGTATTTGCGCCGGCAGTTCGCGTTCTCGAAACTCAGCTCGACGGGGGTCGACGTGTAATCGATCACCTGCAGCGGCGAATCGCGCGTGATTTTCTCCCTCGATTCGACGTACACGACCAATTTCGTACAGACGAGCGGCGTCGTTAGACTCACCACACCCGAACTCGCGTTTACACGCACGATCTGATGCGCATAACTCATCGTGCGGTGATTGTCGAATTTGTAGGTCCGCTGCCCGCTTAAGCTGGCGTCAAACAGGGCCAAGCCAGGCGTGGTGTCCAGCACGGGGACCGTGAAAAAGGAGTGGACAATGGGGATTGATGATAGAACCAATACGAGGAGCATCGGGCTGGCCATATTGGGGCCGCGGGCTGCAGCGAGACGTCGGGCCGCTTGTGCGGCGACCATCATCCGTTGCGATCGCACTGCGTGTCGGCTTCTTCTGCGGCGACGTTGGGAGCTGCGCGTTTGCGGGTGGACGCGGGGGTGAGCATGTTGAGTGGCCGCGATGTTCGTGCGTTGTTGTTGGAGTCACGTTCCGGCTAGCGCCATTGCTGTGCGGCTTGCGCTGTCAAAAGTACAAGGTTAATAGACGAGGTGTGGGGAAAAAATGCAAGGTCAAATTATTCGTGATTGCACAGGTGAAGCGAGGCTGGGTGACGTCATACGGCCGCTCAAGGGATGATTGGTCAAAGTGGAGTTGTTGATTGCTCGTTTGGATTTTTTTTTTTTTTGCGGGGGGGGTTTTTGTTTGGTTTTTGGTTTTTTTTGGGTTTTTTTGGTTTTTTTTGGTTTTTTTTGGGGGTTTTGGTTTCAGGTGAGTGGAGTTTGTGATGTCATTTGAGGACAGGGTTTGTTTTGGATGGATTGTGGTGGGGTTTGGACTGGTGGCGCTATCTGTGGTTGTTTTTTGGGATTTATTTGGTTCGTGAGTGGTTGTTATTGATTTCAGTGGTGGAATGGGAATGATGGCGGTTGGGAAAATAATTTTTGTACCAATTTTGGTGTTTTTTTTTTTAAATTTGGGTAGTATTGATAGTTTTTATGAGTTTTGAGGCATTGGTGCTTTTTCGGCGGTTTTTTTTTTTGGGGTTAATTTTGGGTCGTATTTTGTCTAATAAAAGCTACTTTTCGCCTAAAAATTTTTTTTTTTGCAACCAGAGTTAAATCCATAGACTTTAACATATGTAAAAAATGCTTTTTTGCATCTCAAAACTGAACTTTTGCAGATAAAAATTTATTATTACTGATAAAAATTTATTTTTGCAGGTAAAAATTTATTATTGCAGATAAAATCTATTTTTTTTTGCAGATAAAAATTTATTTTTGCAGATAAAAATTTATTTTTGCAAATAAAAATTTATTTTTGCAGATAAAAATTTATTTTTGCAAATAAAAATTTTTTTCTGCAGATAAAAATTTATTTTTGCAGGTAAAAATTCATTATTGCAGATAAAAATTCATTATTGCAGATAAAAATTCATTTTTGCAGATAAAAATCTATTTTTGCAAATAAAAACTTTTTTCTGCAGATAAAAATTTATTTTAGCAGGTAAAAATTCATTACTGCAGATAAAAATTCATTATTGCAGATAAAAATTTATTTTTGCAGATAAAAATCTATTTTTGCAGATAAAAATTTATTTTTGCAGGTAAAAATCTATTATTGCGGATAAAAATTTATTTTTGCAGGTAAAAATTCATTATTGGAGATAAAAATTCATTTTTGCAGATAAAAATTTATTTTTGCAGATAAAAAATTCACTTTTGCGGATAAAAATTCATTATTGCAGATAAAAATTCATTTTTGCAGATAAAAATTCATTATTGCAGATAAAAATTCATTTTTGCAGATAAAAATCCATTCTTGCAGATAAAAATCCATTCTTGCAGATAAAAATTTATTTTTGCAGATAAAAATCTATTTTTTGCAGATTCAAATTTATTTTTGCTGATAAAAATCCTTTTTTTGCAGATAAAAATGAGTTATTGCAGATACAACTGCATTTTTGCAGATAAAAATGCTCATTTGCATTTAAAGAAAACATTTAAAGAAAACACTTTATTTAAGAAAGCATTTTTGCATGCCAAAAGTACATTTTCAAAGCATTTATTGTATCGAAGAACATATTAAAAAAAAAAAAAAAAAATCTTATCATTACAGATCCCGAATTTCCCAAAATCAACATAGCAAACTACCACGCAGTATTACCAACTTTCATTTTTCCAATTAATATCTGCAATAAAACAAATAACCAATAATTACAACAAAAAAAAGAGAAGTATTTACATCGACACATAAAAACTCCTCCATCCACTGCAATAAAACAATACGACAAGTGCAACTTAATTGCATTTCTAATCTCCCCAATCACAAATCACCATGCTAACAACTCCAACACCCAATCGAATTATAATTCACAATAATTACAAAATTTCGACAAAATTCTAAAAAAAAATCAATTATTTTCCCACTCATCCCTCGAAACAAATCAAAAATAAGATAACCCGTGACTCAAAAATTATTTTTCACAAACACGTGACCTTAATCACATCTCCATGACTCCCATCACCATCCTCATATCATTAGTCACCACGAGAGAGTATAAAACAACGCGAGTTAAAAAAGTTAAACTTTTTACTCTTCCATTAACTAACACCCAAAAAAACACCAAATCCGTTCGTGGAACCGCCGGAAATGACCTCAGACGACCACTGGACCGTTAAAAACGCGTTTTTCCAACACCACCGCAAAAACATCAACCTCATGAAAACCCTAACCACCTACAAAACTCTAGCGACAGACCGGAACCAGCCACCGCAGATCTCCCTCAGCCAACACTTCCCATTGGGCTTCGACTCGATGTCATTTATCAGCTTCGAGGGACTCGTGTGCTACCTACAGAACTTCCCCACGCACCCGTATCCGCATCTGATGTCCACTTCGCCGCAATACACGTTCGTGGACGACCAAAACCAAGCGTTCAGTCTTCTCGAGACGCTCCTCAAGCCGTGCTCGATGACCCACGCCACCGATTTGACCATTTTGATCGGGATCGGACTCAAACACTTGATGGAACCCGGTTATTACCGCGGATACGCGATCCGATGCACGATAGTGGACGAGCCGTGCGAGGGTTTGTCCGCGCTCGAGATCGTCGTGGAAGACGAGGACAAATTCATCGCGGTCGTCACGTGTTTGAATGTGGCGCGCGACGACAGTCGGTTCGGGTTCGGGTGTTTGATCGAGATTAGGAACCCGGTTTTTGATGGGTGTCGAATCGGGGTCGAAGACGGGGCTTGTGTGGTGTTTTTGGGGCAGAGGGAAGTGGCCCGGTGCCGGGTGTGCGGTTTGCGGGCCCTCGTGATGTGCACGGGGTGTCAAGTCGCGTGTTATTGTTGCGTGGAATGCCAGGTTTATGATTGGACGCAACGCGAACACATTTTGATTTGTAAAACGTAGAAAAAATTTAAAAAAAAAAAAATAACTCGGAGGAATATAATTTTATTTTACAATTTTTTTTTGTTTCGGAATTCGATCCATTTTAACGTTTTGTGCAACAAAAAACTTTTGATTGTTTGCACGAACAAGATGTCGGTGAGGAGAATCCCGCCCGCGATGCAGAGAATCGACGTGGATATCGGCGATAGAAAGCTAAATATTAATGTGATTCCGTAGCAATAAAGAATGTTTAGTAGTAGAAATATTTTGATCCCCATTTGCCATTTTGCGGTCACGACCGGCGCCGGAAGTTGCAGAAACGCGTCGCGAACGGAAATGATGCTTTCGATTGTTAAGTCTAGTTTCTTCTGTTCGTTCATCGATTCTAATGAAATGAAAACACAAAATTAACTTCCCTGCATGACAACGCGAGTTTTTAATTAACCGAGGGGTTGACGGTTGATGATGTCATCCATCATCAATCAATAGCACAGTACTTCCGGTATGGTGCCGACTTCCTGTCCAGCGAGTGTCTTACACCAACCACTTGTCACTACGCTGGCGTTTAGGAAACTGGCCGACATGTCGTTCCCAGTACCGTGAACGTCTCGTGGCTCGAACAAAAGACTGCCACTAGACAACTGAATAAAGGCTACAAAAAGCAATAATACAGTTTTTTGGTGTCTTCGTGTACATGTCGTGCATTCGGCACTATTTCTGACCATCCGGTCCAAGATGGCGTCTATACACTTTCGCAAGTGGACAGACGCCATCTTGACCACATGTACGAGAAATGACACTAAAAACTGGTTTATTTGCTTGTTAGCCGTTATTCAGCTGGCTAGGGATTAGTGTTTTGTGCGGTGTTGACCAGTTAGTGGAACCGTTGGGTAGCGAGGTCAGTGGTGCCATTGTCCGAGCCATGTGATTTTAACGTTACCGGAAATGCCATACCAGTTCATTGTCCATGCCAGCATGGTGACAAGGAAAAGGGGTGTCCGCAAGACCAAGACCCTGTTCTGGTTCTTGTAAGACCCTTTTCTGCAACAGGAGGTTGGTCCTTTTATAGTTGGCCGCTCTTGCACCATCCGAAAGAATCGTGCTATTGGTTGATGATGGATGATGTCATCAACAATCAACTCCTCCTGGCGTCGATGGGTTGCAGGGCCAGCCACAAGGCGGGCCCCGAGGAAAAAAATAAAAACAATAAAAACAGAAAAACGAAATGAAATCACTCAATAATTCAACAAATAGGAGACCCACAATTCTTTTCGCACCCGGGCCCCGTCTTGGAGAAGGCCGGTTCTGATATTTAGTCACATTATTACCAAACGTTTCGGACGGGAAACTTCTAATTATTCCGCTGTTTGCCAACCGATCCATGTATTCTTGTTCTGCCGGAGAGAGTTTTGTCAGAAGATAAATTTTATTCAGTTCAAAGAAACACGAGTGGATCTCCGTAAGCACGCTGTTCAGCCGTTTGTTAAGCGAAGAAATAATTGAAGCAAAATCTTTATGCTCAAAAGGTATTGGCCGTTCCTTTATACTCAAAAATTTAAAGATTTAAAAAAAAGAAAATTAATGAATTGAATTAATTGCTCACGTTTTCTGAATTATTTACATCGGCTTCGACCATTTCCACTAGACTCAGTGTTTCGTCCACAATTTTGCATCCAACGACCAATTTATTGTGCAACATAGGCATTGCTTTGGACACCAATTGCACTGTGGGAGTTGTAGATCGATCCAACCATTGGTGTTGGATGAAGATTTCAATCAGTTTAAGCAGCCACAACTCGTGTTTGTAACTCTGTAGATCATCTTCATTGCGGATATAAACCGGTGGAGTTGAGTTTATAAGTACACACTCCCGGAACATCAACTAAAGAAACAATTTCATTAATTTAATCGATTTTGTACGATTTTGTGAGATCTAGATCAGTGCTACTCAAAGTGGGGTCCGCGGACCAGTGCTGGTCCACGAGCCAGTGGCTACTGGTCCGCGAATAAGTTTGGTTCATTAGCATTAGGTTGTTTTAGAAATAAATAATTACTTAGGCAAAGCCCCGGCGTAACAGCACTGTTGTCTTCAGCTGATTTAGACCCGATACATTATATTTGATTAATTTTCACACGTTTTTGCCGTTTTAACCTGTTTTAAACAGTTTTGTTACATTTCCATCAATATTTTCTTATTTTCTACTCGTTTTAAACAGTTTTTGCACGTTTTAGACTATCTTGAATGGGTTAAAACAGGTATGAAATGAGAAAGTATTGATGAAAATGTATCAAAACTGTCTAAAATAGCAAAACGTGTAAAAATTAGTGAATCGAAAAATGAAAAAAACTAGTTAAAAAAAATAATCAGGCCCATCTTTCCCAATAAAATTTGACTTTTTTTCACTTAAATGTTACTTCAGAACTTGTAGTTCCATAAAAATTTCACTGCAACTGAATATCTTACTGGTCCACAACGCATTGGGACAAAAAAATGTCGGTCCAAAAAAATATCGGTCCGTGACATGACATACTTTGAGAAGCACTGATCTATCTATAGTGGGCTTATGACATTCTATTGGACACCATCTTGTCTTTGTTTTTAGCCAATGCATACAAAATTAGTCCTTTTTCTTATTTTAAGTTGCAAATAATGCTTTCCTTATTTTGGCCGGTGTCTTTTTATTTCTTCTCTAGTTGCTATTGCAGTTGCATGACTGGGCCTAGGTTTCACACTTTCAAGGATAACCCTTTAGCCCTAACTAAGTTGTTAACAGTTTTTTTTACGCATTGCAACTGTTTTTTTTACGCATTGCAACTGTTTTTTTGTTTTTTTTGTTTTTTTTTTGTATTCTCTTGGCAAATCTTTTTATAAGCAACAAGATATCCGTCGAAGAACAAATTCGGCAAACAAATTTGTCAATCAGATTGATGATTTGGTGTGTGTGCCATACTTAAACCAGCAATGCACATTACTCACAGCAGTAACTTTCAAATTCATGACAATACATATAGCAAAACCCGCTAAAATTTAATCAATGATTGATTTTGACCATACCGCACCTCTATTGCACCTTTTTTGCTGCTATCAATAGGAAAAATTTGCATTCCCTCGCTCTCCAACGACTTAAAAACCTCTCGTTCCGTATCAGGCAGTTTTTCCGTTACAAACTGAACGACTCTTATCAAATTCGCACTCAGCATATTCCTCACATGCAAGTGCAGTTCTTTCCCCAATATACTAACAACATTTTCAACGATACACTGCGACAACTTATGAACCATAAACAACAAAAAATCGTGACAGCTATATCTAAATAAAAAAATAAATAAAAATAAATAAATATAAAAATGAAATCAAATTAAATCTAAAATTTCACCTAAAATTTTTGTCTAGATTTATGAGTCTGCAAATGACGAAATCGTACAGACTATTCCCAGCGCTTTCCTTGACAAGAATTTCTTTGGCCGCGGACACAATTCCGTCGACAAATCTCGACACGTCGCTCAGTTTCTCCGCAGACATGACGAAATGGTTGAAATTCGGCGGCTCCTCCGGCGGCACGTCCGTCTCACTGAAATACGACGTGTTGTCCACTCTGGCTCTCGACGACAACTGCAGACTCCTCGTGCTCTTCAGTACAGGAATCCTAGCCATCGAATTCGACGAAAACGACATAATCGTCGGCACAAAACCAACATTTTTGTCGATCATATCCCCAACCGACTCGTGATGTCGAACTTTCCTATTCGTCGCCTCGTGCAACGTCCGAATTTGCTCGACGAAATGCTTGACGACGCTTTGCAAATCGTACTGCACCGTCCCCGACAACGAAATCTGGATTTCCCTCGAAACCGACACGAAATCCTTCATTGCGAAAATAACCAACATGGACACCTGGACGGTAAAATTCTCCAAAATATCCGTCATCGCCGAGAAATGCTCGTCCAACGACGGACGACCGGTCGCCGTGAACCGCGCCGCGCTCCGCACGCAAGACACCGGCACCGATTGCGCTTTGGCGGTCAGCGAATTATGTCGTTTATTCACCTGGAAAATAATAAACAAACGCAAAACCTCGATCCGGATCCTCTCGATCGCCACAACTTCGTTATTCATCAACGAATGCTGGCAATACCAAGTGTGCAACGAACTCAACCTCAAATCCATAACTCGCAAAATATTGCTGATCACTTGCCAATGTCGGAAAAACCGGATCAAATGTTGTTTTTTCTCGTTCGTAGTGATCACTTTCGGCATCCACGTCGTGCCTTTCGTGTCCTGGAACAGCATTTCCGTGGACGAATTTCCTTCGTTTTCCGAACCCGGAATCACGACGCGGATAAACGCGGCTTCCTCTTCCGCCGCCAACTCCACGATCGGCTCCCGGATGGTAATCATCGAAGTTTTCGACACGAACGTATAAAAGTAGCCGTATTTCGGGGTGCGGCTACCCGGGGTCGTTTTCTCCGACTCGGAGCTACTTGCGGGTCGCAAAATGTCGATTTTCGCCTTTTTCAGTCCGGGCGAGTACGGATACGCGAACGACGGCGGCGTCTTGTCGCTGCAGTTCGACTCGCTTTCTTCTTGGATCCGCGAGAGGAATCCGACACTCGAGCTTTTAGTGATCTGTCGGAGTTCCTCGTAGAAGGTCATCGGTCGCTCGGTGCCGGACACCGTGTCCCGGATTTTCGTTTTCGTCCGAGGCAGGTGCACGAGTTTCGGCCATATCATCATGTCCTCGAAGTCTCCGGATTGGAAAAACACGCTGAAGTCTTCGACGGGGATTTGCCGGGCAATCCGGATCCCGTCTTGCCGAATGTTAACAACACTTTCCGACATCGTCGTCACTTCGTCGGACGACGACTTCTTGCGATCGTCCACAATCGCTTCGCTTACTTTACTAGTAAATCGCATTTCACTCGCGGCGATCGCACTGGGCTGCGCGATCTCCCATTCGTCGCGGAAAAACACCCACAAGCGTCCACTCTTTTGACCCTTCATCGACCCCTGGCTTAAATGCAGCAAACAGTCCAGTAATAAATGCACCAAAATGCAAACCGCGCAGCCGATCAAACAAGCCCAAACAAGCCCGTGCGGTGCGACTACGAAAGACGCAATGGCGGTTAATCCCATGCTCGTCAACACGTTCGAGAAGATTAGATAAATTAAAGTGAGTAATCCGATGCGGGAACTGACGCAATGCAGTCTGAAAAGCAGGATCCAATTGTGGAATCTTAACCATTGGTTCGCGTGGTTGCGTTTCCCTTTGAAACTGCTCATTACGTAGTTGTCTTGCACCAAAACTCCGTTTGGTATTTTGAACTCCCACGTTAGGCTGTGCTGCACATCCGTTACTTTAATCCATTCGAGTTTCCTAGCAAGAAATTATTGTTAATTATTTTGTTTGGATATTTTTTTGTGTAACGGCCACTGGCCAACAATCGCGGTCCCTTCTGCGGCTCTCTAGCAATAGGTGGAACTGCGGTCCTATTTTGGCCGATCGGATACAGGGATCCGGCAACGGCCGGAAGTGGCGTGCACGGGGTTGACAAAAGGATTAACGAGGGAGTCTGTGCTGCGACACGGCTCGGGTAAGACCTCAACGGTCTGTTTCCCGACCCCGCACTCGACCCGACATGGTGTAAGGCCATCTTCGGCTCTGTGTGCCGGCATTGCGGACCAAGGGGTCTTGAGCGGCCCAATTGTGTGCGCGTAGCAAATAACCAGACACTCGCTGGCCACGCCATCTACGATTTCGTGACCAATGGTCCGGACTAAGGATGGAGTTGAGGAACTCCATACAAATGGACAATCGCACATAAGTGCACTGGCCCCTAGACAACCGACATTAATAAAGCAATATACTTTATTTAAATAGTGCGTCTTGTGTGTGTTGTGTGTGTGTTGTTCCCTTGACCACGTGGCGACTGTAGCCAAACACTCGCAATACTTACCAATGATTTGGGTCGCCGTGGATGGCTAAGGACATCGATTCGATGCTGCCCAGGCAGGCTGATGTGCTCGAAAGGATCAGGCTTGTTCCGAGTCGGAGTAGCGGTTCGTTGTTGTTTGTTTCGTTCTTTATGATTACTAGGTGTTTGGCTGTTGCGCTGAGGAGAACGAGGCTGATGTCACATTGGGGGACTTTTCTTACGAGTTGGTTGCTGTGTAGTCCGATAATGTAGAAGTGATCGCCGTTGAGGTTTTCTTTCATTGGGTGTAGGAATATGCCCTGAATATGGATTTTCAGATAAAGAATGAGGGAATTTGGAATTTGGAATTTTCAACTTACGCAACTTTTGTATCTGATTAGGTTGAAAGCGACGAGAAATACAAAACAAAATAAAAGTAAGATTATAGCTAGGATTATAAGAGAATTGACGTGAAATTCCATTTTTAATGGCATGTTTTGTGTGTGTTTACAACAATAAACATGGGATTGTGATGGTGTTGCACTTCTGGTTTGTTGTAATCAAGTTTTTATTTTGTTCTGGTATTCAATCAAGGATCAGATAATTTGCATTTTTGCAGGCGCAGTTTTTATACTATCAATAAAATGAAAAATTTATTAAATTAAATTTATTAATTTTTGAGAAAGCAAATACGGTTTATGTAAAACGTGAGCAATGTATTTAGTTTAGTGCATTTAGGAAATCTTATTTCAACAAAATTAATTGCAAGCGTATGTGATTGGCATACTGTTACCATGTGGTGTGGGAACACTAGTGTGGCAAATGAACGCCTATTCACTTCCATAGAAATAAGACACTAGAAACTTATATTGGTAAAGTGGCCTTTATTATATGTGTTGTCTAGGGTTAGTCTCTAGTCAGTGTCATTCCTAACCTGTGACATGTTGTCAACCAGCGACCACATAGTTAGCAAGAACCATGTGGGCGCCGAAGTCTATTCTATTCATCGCCGGTAGTCAATCGGGCTTTGAGACCTTTAAGGTCACGCCCGTGTTGCGTGCACGGAACCGCTCGCATGTCCGGTGAACCTGACGGGACATGCGACTCAACATGTTGCCAGTCATGCAAGAAGTGCTGTCTCTTCTCTTGGGGTTCTCTATTTATACATCGTAGCATCTATTTCGGTTCTGCCTTGTCCTTAGTGGTCAGGAGACTGGTCTCTCAATATTTGCTATTGTTGAATATTTTATTTGATTCGGCACTAAAAAATACCAACGAACACTTAAAGGCACAGGAAAATGTTTTGATCTATCTTTCCCCTTTGTGTGGTTTAGTTTCTTCTTGTGTGTGACGTAGCAAGTTTCACCATTTCGGCGCGAATTAACTTACATCTTTTTGGTCACAAAACATTTATCATTCTACAAAAACTGTTACATGATTGAAAAGTTGCCCTCTTGTGGCTAAAAAGTACATAAAGAGTGCCTACAGTGGCAAAAGAATTAACTATAATACAAACGAATATAAATGAGAAATAAAATACAGATTAATGTCCTTCACATTCCCTCACACTTCCCGAGGCAATTGTGGCAATTGATTTTGTTTGAAACCTTAATTTAAAAAAAAAATAAAGAAAATTTAAAATAAAAAAATTAATAAATAAACAGATTAATAAATAATTATAATTGTACAATCAGTTTCCTTTTTTGATCCGTATAACGAAGTGACAGTTCCATCAGAACACGTCTTACAATATTCCTGTCCCGTTTCATCCTGATATGAATTCAAAGGACATAATAAACAAGCGTTATTACTATAATAAGATCCAGTGGGGCATTGCACTTAAAATAGACCATAACAAACAATTAAACAAACTATATTTTCACTTTAGCCGACGAAACAATACTTACAACACCTGTACGTTTCTTCCTCAATAACGTAGGGCTTTTTACTGCAAATTAAATCAATTAATCCCTGCGTGTAACTTTCCTCCATAATTGTAGCGCCATCTTTTAATAATTGCAATTGGAAACTTTCATCATTTATTACGAAAGAGTATGTGTTTTGCTGTAAAAGAAATAATTATTATGACTTCCATGATTTTTACAGCGATTAAGTACTTGAATTTCGGTCAAATAAACTTCAGCTTTCGGGGTTTCCTCACTTCCGTAGTAATCATCATGCTCACTTACAGGCGTAAATTGAGCTGTAATATTCCAACTGATTTCCAAAATAGAAATCCCATTTTGGTCTAGATTACACAGATAATTGAAATCACTGCAATCTACTTGACTGCATATAATACTATTCCTGTTGAAAAGACCTTTCCTAATATTTTCCTTGATCTAAATAAATAAATAAATAAATAAATAAATACATAAATTGTGAGTGTTTGGTCACGGTCGCCCTGTGGTCTAAGGGACGGCTACGTGTCGCAACACACACGATAAATTACAAATAAACCACACAAAAACGCACTATTTCAGTTAAGTTTCTTTTATTGAAGTTGGTTGACTAGGGGCCAGTGCACCTATGTGTTATTCCTTGTTGCATGGAGTTCCTCAACTCCATCCTAAAGTTCCTGACCGCTGGTCATGCAATCGGGGACCGCATAGTCAGCGAGTTCTTTGTTATTTCTACCGCGCCATGCGCTAGGAACCCATGGCGCACATAACTGGGTCGCTCTGGTCTCTGTCCCACATAAAGCCAGAAGTCGCCGTGCATTATGGCAGGTCTGGTGTGGACACAAGAAACAGACCACCAGGGTTCTACGCGTGCCATACCACCGGACAGATTGCCTTGCGGATGTCTTGGAGACACCGTGCACTCGACTTCTGGTTTGCCGGGTCCCTGCGTCCGATTGACCATAATCGGATCGCAGCTTCAACTATTGCTAGGGCGCCGCAGAAGGGACCACGAATGTTGGCCAGTGATCGCTCCACAGTCACAAAATAAATATATAAAACAAAGCAAAATGTTGGGTTTTACTTACCTTTATGATAGAAGCTTCATTTCCACAGTCGTCTACAGTTACTTTAAAAATTATCCCAGTTGTCATATTCGTGTCTGTTTCACCCAGGCAGTCCGGAAGAAATTTAGTACCATAGGTACGCGTAAAATCCCATTCCCCAGTCCTCACGTCGCATGCCACATATCCTTTATTCATCAGCGTTTCGAAAGCCGATAAGACATAAAAACCCGAATGGCATTTGACATTGCATCGGAATATATGTGTATCCGTCAGCATGCCACACAACATTTCAGTATTGGCAGGTGTTGTTAAAGTGCTGCAGTTGCTTTCTGATATAAGAAATTTAGTAATTAAAAACAATCAAATCAAATTGTAATGAAATTTGTCACGAGCGTGAGGTCTGATGATTTGATCTGCGCATTTGTGAGTATTCGGACGAGGTCAAGAGAAAACCACGTGCTGCTGGACGCAACACACACTAATGCTGGAGACACACTAGGCGCGATGCGGCGCGAATCGCATCGCTAAGCGATTTTGACCGCAGTTCCACCTATTGCTAGGGAGCCGCAGAAGGGACCACGAATGTTGGCCAGTGATCGCTCCACGGTCACATCTTTTTTACCAAAAAAAATTTCAAACCTAAAAAAAAGGTGCCATGCACCCCTTGCATTTCCGACATATTCATTTATCTTCATACTGCAATGCGCTACTTTTACACCATGCTCAGTGACAACTCTCGCCTCTAGAATATAATAATAAACTCTCCAATACGTACCAACAACTTCAACAGCAAAATAACACTCTACAATGGTTTGCTGTTGGTAATAAGTAGCTTTGCATGTATTGTTGTAAAATCCTAAAGCACTTTGACTCACAAATGTACATTTTGGTTGTGCACCAACAGAAGGGAATAATTCTGGTATTTTTATAGACTCATTTATGAAAACTTTCTGGTCTTCACAATACACGAGTCTATGTTCTGTTTGAAATGAAAAAAAATATATATAATACGACACTAGCCTAATTCATTGAAGAAATAAACATTTACCATAGCATTCAGGTGGTTCGGTTGAATTCCACGTATTTGGAGCAATACACTTTGTATATTCAAGTTGCAACTGATCTTTCGGTATGGCATACCCAGGATGGCACGAGTAACGACAAACTGTTCCAAGAGTTTTATCACAGGTATCGCTTAGTGTGCACGTTATTAAACCATTATACGGAGCTGCAGGTACGTCACAACTAGACGTTCTTTTTGCTGCGTGAACAAAAAATTTAATTTCTTATGACTTTTGTGCGTTTCTCATGTGGAGACTCACATTTGCAGATAGGAGGTACCGGGTTATCCCAACTACCGTGATAACACTGAATCATTGAGTAGCTTGGATTTTCTATTTCGTAGCAATCGTCACACTGGTAAGTACAGATTGTACCCGAAGGATATTCATTCAAAACTTTGCAAAATAATTTTCCATTTTTGATTTCCTCTGGTTTACGACACGCTTCATCTAAAACCAAAAACAAACAAAAGCAATGCAATTTATAAAATAAAAATAATAAACTCTCTATTACATACCAACAACTTCAACAGTAAAATGACACTCCACAACAATTCGCTGTTGGTGGTAAGTAGCTTCGCATGTATTGTTGTAAAATCCTAGAGCACTTTGACTCACAAATGTACAGTTTGGTTTTACAGCAACAGAAGGGTATAATTCTGGTATTTTTACAGGTTCATTTATGGAAACTTTCTGGTTTTCACAATATACGAGTCTATGTTCTGTTTGAAATGTAAAAAAATTATAAAATTGTGAGTTGTGGCGTAGTAAATACCATAACACGAGAACTTGTGCAAATTGAGGTCAGCGGCTGAGGGCATGCCGACTGACCAGGTGACACCAAAAAGGTTGGAATTGATTGATCCTGAACCAATCAGGATGCCACTTCCGTAACAAAAAGTGACTGAAGGTCCTTATGGCCTACTCAACGGGCACACAGGACCGGAAATCGCCATGCATCGTGTTGGCTCTTTTACAAAGACCGCATAGTTGCAAGACAGATTGGTGTCCAGAAGATGTGTAGACCTCGTGCATGCGACTTCCGGTTCTTGCCGAGTCCCTGTGTCCGTTTGGCCATAATCAGACTGCAGTTCTATCTATTGCTAGGGAGCCGCAAAGGAACCGCGACCTCTTGGTCAGTGATCGCTTTGCGGTCACAATATGACACAAGCCTAATTCCATTGAAGAAATAAACTTTTACCATAACATTCAGGTGGTTCGGTTGAATTCCACGTATTTGGAGCAATGCACTTTGTATATTCAAGTCGCAACTGATCTTTTGGTACGGCATACCCAGGATGGCACGAGTAACGACAAACTGTTCCAAGAGTTTTATCACATGTATGGCTCACTGTGCATGTCTTTAAACCATTGTTTGAAGTTGCAGGCATTTCACAACTAGATGTTATGTTTGCTGTGTAGACAAAAAATTTTAATTTTAATGACTTATATGCGTTTGTCATGTGGAGACGCACATCTGCAGTTAGGAAGTACCGGGTTATCCCAATTGCCATGATGGCACTGTATCGTTGAATAGCTTGGATTGTCCATTTCGTAACAATCGTCACAATGATAAGTACAGGTTGTACCTGAAAGAAATTGATTCAAAACATCGGACCTATCGCAAAATAATCTTCCATTTTTGATATCTTTTGGTCTATTACACGATCCATCTAAAAGCAAAAAACAAACGCGATACATGCAGTATTTCAATCTTTAAAATAAAAATAATCAATTTATACAATACGATCAATACCAACAATTTCAACATTAACATGACACCATGCAATGATTCGCTGTTGGTGATAAGTAGCTTCACATGTATTCATATAAAATCCTAGAGCACTTTTACTCACAAATGTACATTTTGGTTGTGCACCAATAGAAGGGAATAATTCTTGTATTTTTATAGGCTCATTTATGAAAACTTTCTGGTCTTCACAATACACGAGTCTATGTTCTGTTTGAAATGTTAAAAAAAATATATATAATATGACACTAGCCTAATTCATTAAAGAAATAAACATTTACCATAACATTCAGGTTCTCCAGTTGAATTCCACACATTTTTACCAATACATTTTTTATATTCAAGTCGCAACTGTTCTTCTGGTATAGCATACCCTGGTCGACACGAGTAATGACAAACTGTTCCAAGAGTTGTATCACAGTTATCGCTCACTGTGCATGTTAGTGAACCATTGTACGGAGCTGCAGGCGTTTTACAACTAGACGTTATTGTTGCTGCATGTACGCAAAATGAAATTTTTATAACTTTCATGTATTTGTCTTAGGGAGACTCACATTTGCAGGTTGGAGGTACCGTGTCAGTCCAATAGCCGTAATAACATTGTATCATCGAATAGCTTGGATTTTCCAATTCATAACAATCATTGCAATGATACGTACAGTTTGTACCCGAAGGATATTCATTTGAAACTTTGTTCCTATCGCAAACTAATTTTCCATTTTCCATTTGCTTTGGTGCATCACACGATGTATTATCTAAAATCAAAGCAACAAATGCGATTTAGTATTGCAATCAAGTTGTGTCAGTGTTTGGCTGTGGTCGCCACGTGGTCAAGGGGATGAGCACGTGTCGGTGGTCATAACACACACTACAAAAAAACCACACAAGACGCACTATTTAAATGGAAGATTGCCCTTTTAGTATTAATTAACATAATAAAAGCGAGATTGTTACACCTTTACAAACAGGGAATTCAGTCCAATCGACTCCAGCACTGTTTCCTTCACAATACGAAGTCGGATTTCCTCGCATAGTGTAACCGGTATTGCACGAGAAGTGGCAACTAGAGCCCCAAGCACGACCTTCAGTGCAACGAAAATATCCATTGGCAATACATTTTGGTATTGAACATCTGTTAACTGTAATGAAAATAGTTTTTACCATTAATTTTTTTATCAATTAAATCATTTTAAATACCTTTGACCTGATATCTAAAAGTGCATGTTCTAACTTCTGATTTGGATTGAATGCCTAGATGGATCATATGACTTCCTTCCGGTAGGATCCTACCAACTGATCTGTTACCATTTAAAGACAAACGTAAAGGTCGACTTCTGGTTCTGGTTCTGGTTTTTGGACAGGATTTTATAATCGGCAATAACAAAGGAGCACATTCAGCTCCTTTTTGTGCTACAATAATTTTGCCTCCAGGACAATAGAAACATTCAGTTGCATCAATTATGCTTACTTGAATAGCTGCAAAATACATTTGCTATAATTAATTTAAAATAAATAAATAAATAAATAAATAAATTGTCACAAACAGCGCTAGATTGCACAATTTAAAATATTCGCAGATTTGCGGTTGTCCATAAATATGCTCCTATCAGTCGAGGGCATCAGGGAGTTAAGACTAACCAGTCCTTCATAGAAACAACAAATTTATATTAAAGCAGGATTCCAAATTTCCATCTTGGTTAATGGTAATGGTGTCCAGGTTCGACCCTCTCCAGAGGGGATCAGGTCTAGGCCAGTGATTAAAAAGGTGCAGATTGGCATCAGTGGTGATGAAATGACTTGAGTCGAGATTTAGCGCAACTATGTACGGTTTCACTCCTAACTCAGAAGTGTCTTTTATTTTCCCAACTAGGGCTTTTATAACAGAAAATCACATGACCACATGGTCAGAACCATTAAAATGCAAATCCTCACAAGGAGGGGTAAAGGTACCAAAAAATAAC
>JAQFXT010000652.1:0-29306 GCA_034683725.1 Strigamia crassipes
TCAAAACTCTGCAACAGAACGATATTAAACGTCATCTGTAAATAAACAAAGCGCAACTAAATATCCATTATTCGACCACAACTCGTTTTCTACCTTCAAAAATGGTTTTAGGGCGACGTAACTGTGATTCCTGAGATGGTTTTTGGCCATGTACGTTGCCAAACAGGTTACAAAGTCGAAACACAACGTCATGATGTTCGACGCGAATCTGCCGAAACGTAGAAAACGTTTATCAAACAAATTAAAATTGGTTAAATTTCAACATTAAACTTACTCTCTTAAGCCTAATTCGACGGAAGCGATGAGTTGCTTGAAAAGCCCTTCCGGTAACTGGCAGATCTTTTCCGGATAAATCTCCGACACAAACGTGATCATCTTAAAATATTGAAGACAGAGACGTGGAAATCGGAGCAATTCTGCATTCATCATCGGCATCAAGATGTTGAGCCCGTAGAGCGTCACGTCGGCGGCCGACACGACGTGTCCGTTGTTTTCTTCCGCATCGCACGGACTAAAATCGAGAAACTCCTTCGACAGCAAATTCGTGAGCAACTCCATCAGCAGTAGGATATCTTCGTACTGGTCTTCTTCTTCGGTCGAGCTGATCGATTGCTTGCCTAAAATAAAAATTTAAAAAAATCAATAAAAATCGATAAAAATGAGTAATTTCGCTACCCGTATTAAATTTTGCATAAGTTTGTATCACAGAAAGACAACATTCGTATAATATGTTCGACTCGGCCGAGTCGAGGTAGCAGAGGATCCGTTTTGTACATTCGCAGAAAAGTTGGAAGATTTGTTCGACCATGTCTTGGTAGTTGTGATAAAACGAAAGCAGCGACGCAAACTCGCTGATGATTGGATGAAGAAACGAAAATATAAGTTTCGCGTTCTGCGCGTCGCAGCCTTGTACGATTCCTAGAAAATAAACAAATTTATTACTTAAAACAATAAAAAAAAAAAAAAATTCTTTTTGTCAATCACCATTAAAACAATCCATCAAATGTGTTAATTCCTTCTTAACTACCTCCTCTTGGTAGACCCGCGCGAAATTCTCTCGACAAATCAAGCTCTTGAACTTCTCTTGCAACGGTTTGAAAATCTAAAACAAAAACAAAAAAAAAATCGATAAATATTTATAATAATTTATAAAACAAAATCATTTCTAACCCTCGAATAAATTGCTAATAAACGACGATAATAAAAAAAACATAAAATCCGTCTTACCTCATCCAATAAATCACTATTAGCGTAAAAAATAAGAAATTTGCAAAGAAAAAAAAAATTGAAAGATAAAGTGAACGAACAAAAAAGAAAAATGTACTAATACCCCGAAAACGTAATGGGTTTAGAAGCTACGAGTTCAACACCTGTTTCCAATAGAGTTCTTTCGTCTCGTTGTCCTTGGCGACCAATCCGGCCAGCACGAACGCTTTCAAGAGTCCTTTTTTCGCCTCCGACGACAGAAACATGAGCGATTGTCCGCTGTGTTTCTGCAGAAGTGCGCACATGCTCTCGCTTTTCACCACGCAGCTCCTCCTACGATTAAATCGATTAAATCAATTAAATCAACTTAAATCATTTCTCACTCGTTGATTTCCGTTTTTACTTTTCCCTGCAATCGACTAAGGCGAGGAGCAGTTGGATACTGTTGTTAATGACTTTGGGTTCCCCGTTCCACGCGACCAAATTGCAGTCGATTTTATGGATCAACGAGTTCAGACACCACAATCCTCGTTCCGAATCTCGTCCGAATGCCGTGTTCAAAGCTGCGCTGATCTAAACTCACAAAAAAATATAAAAATCTTTGAAATGTAAAAATGTATCTCGTAATACCTGAGCGTAATAAACTTCGTTCGGCATCAAATAAGAACTGGACCAGCGTTTGAAAAACCACAAAATCGTCGATGAAACTTCGGGGCTTAAAACGGTCACCATGTTGGCCTTGATGGCCAGTAATTCGAGTTCGCTGAGCCAAAACACCGTCGATATCAACCGGACGACGGAATCGGTGTTTTGCTGAACGACGCGGTCGACCGGCACGAATAGCTGCAGCGTATTTTCGATGTTGACCGAGGAATGCATGCTAATCGAGTAATGCATGATTTCCGCAGGTACTAACGACGTTTCCCCTTCCTGTTCACGAAACAACGTGTGTCCTAGACAATGAGCGCATCAATAAATTAAATATGAAAATTACATAAATATTTTTCTCTTTCAAATTACCAATAATTAAAACCATCCAATGTAAATCTTCGTAAATGGTATTCAAAAACGACAATTCCTGCGGAGTTATTGCTTGCTGGTGCAATTTCTTAAGGTGATACTCTAACGACTGGACCCGAGATTCCATTAATCTAAATAAAATTCATTGAAAATTATTATTTTTTCTTTTTCCAATTTTTTTTTTACTCACTTTACGAGCGTCGGTATCGTCAAATCCAGAGAATGTCGAGCTAGCATTCCAATTACGGACAACTGATCGCCGTAAACGGTGCAATCGTCTTCGTCGTCCTCCGAAAACTCTTCTTTATTCGGGGCCTCGTTAAATTAAACCAAAAATCAAATTAAAATCGAATCAAAGATCAAAATATTAAGATTTCTACTTGAGGTTTCATTCCGTCCGGTGCCGAAATGTGACATTGCAGGTATGAATTTACAATCTCGGCCGACGCTTGTTTACAGAAATTCGACGGGAATAAATGTATGTCGTGGTGTAGGGTCACCCAGGCTTCTAGGAGTCGATCGAACGCCTCGGAATAGAACCTCTCTTCGCTCGTTATCTATAAAATTCGTAAATACATATTTACGTGATCGAAACTTGGTTTAAAAAAAATCCCCAAACCTCTTCTTCAGTTGCCAGTTGAATAAATTTACACGTCAACTTGGTCAAATCCTTCATAAACTCTTCGAGCAGTTCGTTGCTAATCAACACGAGAACGGATGGTGGAAAAAAAAGAACGAGTTTGGTAATTATGTTCGCTATTCCCAACGCTTCTGGTCCATTTGCGCAGCTGTCAAAGAGAAATTATGGAATTTTTATGCGATTTTTTATATTTTTAAGCGCAATACCATTTTGTCATTTTTAATAATCCTTCGAGATAAAAAGATAAATATTGCACCCGCACATCTTTATTTGGAAATACTGATCCATGTAAAGTTGCTAATTGAATGAGACTGTTAATGGAATGAGTTGCTAAATCAACGTGAGTTCGAAACTTCCAGAAAATCTGCACAAAAAAACCAAAAATTAATTAATAGTGAATAAAATTAAATAATTTTAAATAAATTTACGAATTAAACCTTAAAAAGTAAATCCAAAACACTATTGTTCATAAAAATGTCACGCCACTGAGCACCGGGGCGAAAAGATGGCGATGGATCGGTCTCAAAAACGCCGATTAATTTCTTTGGCAGTAAAAAAAAATTAAAGAAAACGGTAAAACAAACACGTGAAAATAACATATTTCTAAAGGATATAATTGCTGTAAACAAAGTTCCAACTTAGAACTTGTTCCGTGATGGTTAGAAATCTATTGAGCAACGTCACGAACTCCGGAGACAATTCTTCGCATTTTTCCAATTCGTATAAAACTTGAAGACAAAATTGAAAAATGCGTTGCAAATCCGACGCCTCGAACGATTTTTTCGCCTTAAAATGAACTTCCCACGTCAATCCAACATCGCTGGATTTAACTGTACTCGCGTACTCGTTTAATAAAGCATATAAAATTGAACAACCAATAATTTGCTACAAAAAAATAAACGAAAAAATTATGACTTAACGATACAATTTTCAAAATTCTAAATCTCACGGTGTTATAATTCCCGTTCTGAATTAACCGGGAAACTTCCGACAAAATAAATTCCTTATTTTCGACATTTCCATCGATGCTGCTTCGTTTTACTATAATAGCAATCACCTGCAAAATCTGTTCGCGTACGAAACTACACAAACTAAATTAAAAAATTGCAATTAATTAAAAACATAAATTTCGACAAAAAATTAAAATACCCATTTTTCTCCAGCACATATTGCAACAGATAATTTCCGAGTAATTCGACATCAACTCTCGATATCAAACACCATTCACGAATTATCGATTCCTTCAATAAAGATGCCGTTTGGTAGAGCACGTAATCGTCTTTGCTGTTTTCTGCAATTTAAATACAAAAATATAAATTATTCGACACAGTTCCTCGTTGACAAGCACTACCGAGTATGTGTCTGCACAACACGAATGGTGATTTGGTTTTTTTGAAATTAAAAAACACCGTCTCTGCTTGATGTCTCTGCAAAGTAGTCACGACATTCGGCGGAGCCTAAAATTGCATTCATAAAAAAAATTCAAATTAGGCAATTAATATCTCATTAAAAACCGCTAAATTTCTCATTACCAATAAAACTTTAGCTGACGATTCTAGTTGAGATAAAACATCGGCCATCTGTCCGTGCGTGGACTAATAAAAACGGAAAAATATCGATAAATAGTCGCTCATGTCATCCGTCCACCATGCTTTTCTTTTTTTTTGACTTCAGTTCGCCATCTAGCGGCGGTTTGGCTAAGCACGGCATTAATGGCGCCGGTTTTACAGCTTCGCGGCGGGTTTAGTTTGTTTTGAATGAAATTTAACATCGATCGTGATGAATTCACTGACAAATTACTGGCGACAACAAAAACTCGCGACCGCATCAATCGATCGAAGCTGCGCCAAGGTATATCGACATCCAATCGAATTTAAATCAAATAAAAATAAATTCGTTATTTACAGATTTACACACCAAAACATTCAAATGCTTCGAAATCTTCGGAAGATTTATTCCCGGATTCGTTCGGATCGTCTTTTTTACAAGCAGTGGATAAACTCGAAAACGAATATGTAGAAAAATCGACTAAAAACGCGTCGACGTGCGGCGTAAAACGTAGCACGCCGACCAAAACCAAAACCAACAACGACAACAACAAACGGATGAAATTAAACGAAATTGTAATGAATTACGACCACACCGCGACAGTGATCGAAGAATCCCAAATAGATATTGTAAATAACGACCAACAAATACCGACGACTGATTTAAACTCGAAGAAATCAAATTCGCAAATCGACAAACATTTACTTTCGTCGTGGGGACTTCCGCAATGCGTACTGGAGAAATATCACGCGATGAACGTCACGAGCATGTTTGAATGGCAAGTGGAGTGTCTGTCGCTGGGAAACGTCCTCAACGGTGGAAATCTAGTTTATTCGGCGCCCACGAGCGCCGGCAAAACTCTGGTGGCTGAAATCCTAGTCCTCAAACGTGTGCTCGAATTGCGCAAAAAGGCCATCATCATATTGCCATTTGTGTCCGTTGCGCGAGAAAAAATGTTTTACCTTCAAGTATGGCTTAGAAATCGATTTTAAATATTTTTTTAAATGTTTTATTTCGGTTTTAGAATTTATTCCAAGGTCTAGGGGTCCGCGTGGATGGGTTCATCGGCGCGCACAACCCGCCGGGCGGCTGGAAACGAGTGGACGTGGCTATTTGCACGATAGAAAAGGCAAATAGTTTGCTGAATCGGTTACTGGAGGAGAAGAAATTGCACACGGTCGGCACGATTGTTGTGGATGAATTGCACATGTTGGGCGAACCGAGCCGCGGTTATTTATTGGAATTATTGCTCACCAAAGTTCGATACATGTCATGGAAAACGGGACTGCAGTACGTCGATTTATTCGTGTTTATCGATTTAATTTTCGATTTTTGATTTTTGTTTTAACTAGGAAAGAAACTGAAAACCAAATCCAGATTCAAATAATCGGAATGAGCGCGACGCTCCCAAATTTGGATCTGTTGGCCCGGTGGCTGGAAGCGGATTTATTCAGCACCGATTTCAGACCGGTGCCGCTGTTCGAACGCATTAAAATCGGCAACCAACTATTGGACGACAATTTCAAACCCATCAGAGAACTTGCGTCGTTCGATCGTCTTTTCCGCGACCCGGACGGCGACAACGTCATCCAGCTGTGTCTGGAAACCGTCACGCAAAATCATTCCGTTTTGATCTTTTGCTACGCGAAGACCCGCACCGAGGCCTTAGCTCGAGCAATTGCCAACGAGTTCTTCAGGGTCGGCAACACAATGTCCGAAGAAGCAACGAGTAAATTATAAATTTAAAAAAAAAAATTTTATTTAAATTAATTTTTTTTGTTTTTGATAGAAAATTCGCCAGCGATTGTCCTCGATTTCCATCACAAACTGCGGGCAGTTTTGGACGGCAAATTACTCGGCGACGTTTTGGAACAACTGCGACGCAGTCCGGGCGGTTTGGACGCGGAATTGTCGGTTTGCGTCAAATCTGGGGTCGCGTTCCACCACGCGGGACTCACGTTCGACGAACGGGACATCGTCGAGAGCGCATTCCGACGCGGAGTCATCAAAGTGCTCGTATCCACCTCAACTTTGTCGTCCGGAGTCAACCTCCCCGCACGACGGGTGATCATCAGGTCGCCGCTGGGGTACCGCTCGCAGATGATGGACATTCTCTCCTACCGGCAAATGGTCGGGCGCGCCGGGCGAAAGGGAATCGACACCGAGGGGGAGAGCATCTTAATCTGTAAAAAAAACGAACTGAATGTGGCCAAGGCGCTCGTCACTGACCAATTGAAGCCCATTTCCAGTTGCCTTTTACGCAACGGACAAGAGAATTTGAGTTCGGCGATGAAAAGAGCCGTTTTGGAGGTTTCAGATTAAATTAAATTAAATTAAATTAAATTTTATTTAATTTTTTTTTTCTTTTTCAGATTATCGTGAGTGGAATTGCCACCAGTCCGGACGAAGTGGAGCAGTATTGCGCGAGCACTTTACTGGCCGCTTCGCACTCGGACCAAAACGACAACACCGGAGATGCGGACGGTGCGCAGAAAGCGAAAAACGCTATTGAATCGTGTATAAAATACCTAATGGAGAATGAATTTATCATGTTGCACGTCATGGGAAGCTCCGGTAAATCAAAATCCAGTAAAATTAAATTAAAAAAAAATAATTTTCATTTTGATTTAATTTGCAGATGGGCTGGAAGAGAAAATGAAATACGTGTCTTCTTCGCTGGGAAACGCGGTGCTGGCATCCTCCATGCCCCCCGACGACGGTTTGATCATATTCCGCGAATTGGACCGGGCCAGAAAGAATTTCGTCCTCGAGAACGAGCTGCACATCATTTATCAAGTGACGAGAGAAATCAATCGCGAAAAAGTTAAAAATTCGTTACAGGTTTTTTTGTAATTTTGCAGGTCACGCCGATCAATTTGTCCGACCAATGGGAAAACATGGAATGGATGGACTACCTAAAGATTTGGGAGACTCTGTCGTCGGACCAGCAACGAGTTGGGGAATTAGTCGGCGTTGAAGAGCGTTTCATCGCGCGTTTGGCGGCCAATCGAGGCGTAGGGAACGTTAAAACGAAGCACTATCGTCAGTTGGCGATTCACAAGCGGTTTTACACGGCGCTCGCGCTCCAGGATTTGGTCAATGAAGTTCCGTTGAAGGTTGTCGCTGTGAAATACGTGTGCAATCGAGGCCGGCTTCAGGCGCTTCAACAAAGCGCTTCGACGTTCGCCGGTGAGGAAATTAAACAAAAAAAAATTTATTTGATTTAAAATTAAAATTTTTTTTGTTTGTTGAGTTTTTAGGCATGGTGACGTCGTTTTGTAACCGTTTAGGTTGGATTAATTTGGAATTATTGCTGAGTCAGTTTCAAAGCCGTTTAAACTTCGGAATTCAGCGCGAATTGTGCGATTTAGTTCGTTTGTCTCTGCTGAACGGGCAGCGAGCGCGATTGGTTTATGATGGCGGGTTTGAATCGGTCGCCGACGTGGCCAACGCCGATCCTAAACAAATCGAAACACTTTTTAAAAACGCAGGTCCATTCCAGAGTGAGAAGCAGCGGGATGACGAAACCGACTACGAAGTGAAGGAACGACGGAAAGCGCGCTGTATTTACTTAATGGGAAAAGAAGGGTACACCGAAGCCGAAGCGGCCAAACTACTCGTGCAAGAAGCTCGGCATTTGCTACAAAAAGACCTCGGCGTCAACATAGATTGGCGCCAAAGTGGAAACGAGTCGTCGAGGGACGGTGAAACGAGCGAAACCAGCGAGACCAGCGAAACCAGCAACGAAAACCAAACGGAAGAGGAAGGAGTACAAATTCGAGGCAGTCAAGCTGGAAAGCATTCCATTTCGGTTCCCGAAAACGGCAAAAACGTGTCGACAAAAGCCATAAATCATCCAAAAACCGAGCAAAACATGGCCGAGACACCTTCGACCTCGAAAACGACTTGTAAGCAAATGGCCGAGACACCTTCGACTTCGAAAATGGCTTTAAAAAACATGGCCGAGACACCATCGAGCTCGAAAACCGATTCGCAAGACTCCCCCGACATTATTCCTACGAGCGACGATGAAGAAAACAAACCGACGACAAGATTTTTCTTTCGGAGACGAGTTCAAAGTTCCGAAAGTTCGGTATCGATGATGGGCGACAGTATAATGATGACCTCGCAATTGGAACGACTGTTGGATGGAAACGCGTCGTTAAAAAACATCAAGCCGGATGGCAATAAATCCGAAATTATGGTCGGAGACAGTCTCCTAGCGTCCCCCGCTTGCTTTCCACCACCAAACGCAACGGCCACGTCCACCCCGTTTCTCGGAACGGGTGCGAACAAACAAAACGCTTCGGTTTTCGGTGATTTGTCGTTGGAAGCATACATGGAAAACTATAATTCGCTCAACGGAAATGACGATTTCGAGCAATCGCGAGCGATTTTAACCGAAGAGGAACCGGTTCTGAGCAGAGACCGCGGAAAAGATAATTTAAACAATTTACGTTTAGAAGAATCGAGCGACGACAGCTGCGATACGATCCAATCGTCGCAGCCGATCGGCCCTACAAAATTCACCAAACTGGTGAGATTTTCACCGAGAGCGGCAAAAATTGTTACGCCGTTACGACGAGCTCATTCCGACCCAGTTACGGCGACGTCGAATAAAATCAGCGACGAAACAATGAGGATATTGAATGCGATCACCGATTCCGATTTTATTCCGCGGAAAAAAGCCAAAAAGAAATGCGACGAGAGCGAAAACGAATTAAAAAACAGCCAAAGTTGGAACGAGAGATTCAGCGAATTTCGTAGCGAAAAGAGTCCGAATTCAACGAAATGTCTAACGAACCTGCCGACTAAAAGAAAACTTCCGTTTACTAAGAAACCACAGAGAAATCGCGAGCAAACGAGGAAAATAGTCGCGGAATCCGATTCCGACGTGCAGATAAGCGACAGCTACGATTCCGACGTCGGAATTGAGGATGTAAAACCCCGGAAGGAACGAGTGGCGGACGACGCGTTCGCGATCATCGACGTGGCGGCGAATGCGCAACTCTTCCAAACCTTCATCGAAGAATGGAAAAAACAAAAGAAATTCAGTCTGAGTCTGGCGTGCGCGAAACTGCCGCCGAAAAACGAAGCGATCGGGGCCAAAATCCAGCGTGGGGTCCCGAAAGAGGCCAAAAATGGCGGCACGGGGTTCGAAATAGACGAAAAAAATGTTTCGGTCGTTGGTCTGAGCGTCGTGTGGGAAGACAGAGACGCGTATTACGTGTCTTTCTTGGATACCAATCAAAGTCCGTTAAATATCTTACCGATATTTGAATTTATTAATTAATTATTATTTTTTTTTAGGTGAAATTGAAAGTCCCAGTTTGTCGGCTCCGCCACTCGATCCGGAATTGTCGATTTCGACGCGTTTAAATGACGTCAAGGACGTTTTAGACTCGAGGGACGATTGCACGATAATTGCCTACGATTTAAAGGAGCACATCCGGCTGTTGAGTCTCGTTTGCGAGTCGTTTCCGACTTGTCGAGTCGAAGACCCCAAAGTCGGTGTGTGGTTGCTGGATCCAACAGACAACCCTAAAACAATTCACAATTTGGTTTTGGAATTTTGTCCCGAAGACAAACCCGTGCTCGAACGTAATCAAATTCGCTTAATTGATATAAAATCAATAATCAATCATTTATTTTAGATGTGGGAGGGACCGTGAACGCACGGAGCATCGGTTTGACCCCCGAAACACGCGGTTCGCCGCGCGTCCGGTCGGCTGTCGAGGCGGTCATCAGTTTCCGGGTGATGAACCGGGTCGGCGAAAAGTTAAAAGCCGAGAAATTGATCGAATCCTTCGAAGGTAAACGTTAAACAAACGTTAACAATTTTTTTTTATTTATGAATTTTTTTTCTTCTTCAGAGATTGAAATGCCGTCGATTTTATTGCTCTGCAAAATGGAACTCAACGGTCTCGGTTTCAGCGTGGACGAATTCCGAAAGCAGATGCAAATAATTGAGAAAAATCTTGCCCATTTGGAGGATAAAGCGCATCAAGTTGCGGGCCGACGCTTTGCGTTAAAGTCAACCGTCGATGTTGCCACGGTAACGTCAAACTCGAATTAATTCAATTAAAAATAATAATACATTTTTTGTCGCTTTTAGGTGTTGTTTGGCGAATTGGGTCTGCATCCGAACGGTGAAAAAGATCAACATCGACGAACTCAAGTTCGCGGATCCATCTGGAAGCGTTCCAAAGAATACAACACGAATAAAGCCACGCTCGAAAAAATGGCGCGAAATCACCAATTGCCAGCGATTATTCTCGAACACAGGAAACTATCGAGCGCCTTGGATAACGTATTCGATATTCGCGTCGAAATTTCGAGCAAAAATTTATTTCTCTTTTCGCAGATGATTTTACCGCTACTGCGAACGAGTCGGCGTTCACCGCAACTGCAAATGGACCGGATATTTGCGACTTCGGAGCACCACACTGCGACGGGAAGGGTCACGATGCACGAACCAAATCTACAGACGGTTCCGCGAGACATAACATTAGTCGAAGCGGCACGAAACGGCGAAACATCGAGCGTAGTCAATCTCAGAAATGCATTCGTACCGTTCAAAGGTACGATTAATCGTGTTAATTTCGTGTTAATTCCAAAAATTTAATTTTTTTTAATTTAAATTTTCAGGTGGGATTCTATTGGCTGCTGATTATTCCCAATTGGAGCTGCGAATCCTGGCCCACCTGTCGCGCGAACCCGGTTTAATCGACGTTTTAAACGGGGGCGGCGACGTGTTCAAGAATATCGCGGCTCAGTGGAAGGGGAAAGAGGTGGAACGAATTACGGACGTCGAGCGACAACAAGCGAAACAAATCTGCTACGGGATGATCTACGGGATCGGAGCGAAATCCCTGAGCGAACAACTCAACGTGGACGAAAACGATGGCGCCGCGTTTTTACACGATTTTAAACACAAATACAAAGGAATGACCAAATACATGACCAAAGTCGTCGACGAGTGCAGAGAAAAGGGTTACGTGACGACGGTGATGGGTCGGCGTCGATATTTGCCCTCAATCACGAGCGATTCGCCGGCGTCGCGCAGCCAGGCGGAAAGACAAGCCGTCAACACGACCGTTCAGGGGTCGGCTGCGGATTTGGCGAAAATTGCGATGATAAGAATAGACGGGGCCTTGAAAAAGGAATGTTTTGGCTGTGGAAAACCTTACAGAAATGGTAATTTGGATGAAATTAAATTAAATTAAATTAAATTAAATAAATTATTATTATTTTTTTTTTTTGGTTTTAGTTAAAGGGGTTCCAGATGGAGCGTCGTTGGTGTTGCAGTTGCACGACGAGTTGATTTACGAAGTCAACGATAAGATTTTAGCACGAGTGGCGCAAATTGTTAAGCGAGAAATGGAGACCGCGTTGAAGTTGTCGGTCCATTTGCCGGTCAAACTCAAATCTGGTCATTCGTGGGGATCGTTCAAAGAATATTTTATTTTTTAATCTTTTTAATCTTTTCAATATTTTTTTATATTTTTAAATTTAAAAAAAAAAATTAATGAATTTATTCCGAATTGTAAATAATTTTCTCAAAATATATTTTATAATTTTTTTTTTAGTGACCAAATGAAATTTGTAAATATTAATTTTTTCCAGCCAAAAAAACTTAATGAATTTGTGTATCAAGTTTGTCTCGCTTTAATTTCCGAGCAAATTGAATAAAAATATTTTTGTCTTTGTAAATTTTTTGTAACAACATTTTAGAACCACACGAGATAAAGCGTGGCCAACTGGCCATGGCCTCGAAGCAAACACTTGTGCTCTAGAGGTCACCCAGGGCCTTCAGGGTCACATTTTAATGGGAAAGTCCCCTAATTTGACAAAAAAAAAAAAACAAAAAAAAAAACAATAAAGCTCCGTACATTTTCCACTGCACAAGAAAAATCAGTTGCGCAGCAGGGAAGCACCGCCGGGTTGCTTTTAGCATTTATTGGAAACGCCTAATTATTACAATAAAACTACAAATTTCCTGAATTTAGGGGTCCACGAGTTCAAAATCATGTGGCATGTGTATAATTTTAGTAAATACAAGTGCATTGTAAATTAAATTTTTTTGTAATATTTTTTTTTGTAAACTTTTGTAAAAATATTTCGAAAACACGCGAGATAACGCGTGGCCATGGCCTCCAAAGCAAACATCTTGTCTACTTATCGGTAGTAATTTACTCTAAGTGCTGTAAAGGTCACCCAGTTGCCTCGGGGGTCAAGTTTTGATGTTTCTGATTGGTAACCCCTTGGTACAAAAGCCCCCTCCTTGGTTCGGCCAACCAAAAACACATTTTCCACTCGACTAGAAAGATCCGTCGCGAGTGCGCAAACATGTTGGGTGCTCTCAAATTGACCACTTTGATCGCAATTTCGGCGCTTTTTTCGGCCGATTGCGCCGTCTATCCCGGGAAATGTCCATTCGTTCCACCATCGACCTCATTCGACCCAAATCAGGTAAAAAATAATTGAAAAAAAAAAAATTTAATTTTTTTTTACTCATTGGATCAATCAAGGTGACCGGTGAATGGAAGATTTTGCACACGACTGATCCGGTTTTGAAAGAAGACAGCACATGCGCGCACTCGCACATCACTCAGATTGCAGATGGACTTTTAATCCAGTTCAGCAACCACTTGAAAAACGGGTAAGAAAACGCTCGAAAACGCTCGAAAACGCTCGAAAACGCTCGAAAACGCTCGAAAACGCTCGAAAACGCTCGAAAAATAAAAATTATTCATTTTCAGATCAATCCAGGACTACAATGTCACTTTAAAGAGCAGCGATGACACGCCTGGGTTTTACACCACTCTGGCACTCAACCAAGATCTGGAACTGACAGCGGTCACTTATTATGTTGAAAGCGATTTCTTTATGCTGTGGATTTGCGCCACCGTTTCAACCGAGAAACACATGGGTACCAAACAAAAAAAAAAATTTTTTTAAATAAATAAAATATTAATTTTTTTTTTTAGAGCAAATATATATCGATGGATCTTCCACCGATTTATCTGAAGAAATCATTGCAAAATTCTTCAATCATCTTGCCGCTTTCGGGTCGAATGTAAAGAGAGATTCGCTTTCCCAATTACCCGAAACTGAATGTCATCACTAATTAAATAATTCTGAGAATAATAAATTAAAAAAAATAAAAAAAATTGTTTTTTTTTTTTTTACTCCACAAAAACACAAAGTCGCTGAGTAACGGTGTAGTGGCGCAAGTTAGTGGCGAAATACAGAACTAACAAATGGTTCCCAAACTTTTTTTCGGTTCACAGCGCACTTAAAATTCCAATATAAAAATATCAATTTTATAAATTTATTCAATTTTAACAAAATACAATCATTTTGTAAAATCGTCTAGTAGAAAAATAATTACTCATTCAATATTTTGTGATAAAAATCTGTAGAAAAATTAATTCACTCCTGACGGCGATAACATTGACTAGAATCGAGATTTAAAACAATAAACAATGGTGTAACAATCAGTGGTGCAATTGGGGCCCACCAAAAAAATATTTTCTTTAATAAAAGACCCATCGACCAAATTGCACACACACAGCCCCGTTGATTTCTCGCTTTTTTTGTCAATTTATGCGTAAATTTGTTCCAGACAAAACACTCGAGCTTTCTTGACAATTTCGTCGCCAGGTTCGTATTGCAATATCGAACTGAACAGTTTGAGCGCTTTTTCGTACTTCTCCATCTCCCGATACACGCAGCCCAGTCTAAACAACGATTTGTGCCAATCGGGTCTCAACTGAACGGCCATTTTTGCATCTTCCAATGCGTACACCAACGTGTCCTTGTCGTACGACGCTAACTTGAGGTACGCGGCCGCTCTGTTAGAACGAAACCTGGCCGAATCCATCTTGGGAATGTCCGAAAATCCCAACGCTTCGGAATAATACGAGACGGCTTCGCGGTACTGTCCCGATTTAAATTTCGTATTTCCTTTGTCGTTGAGTCGTTGCGCTTTCGCCACGTTCGAGTCGTCGAAAGTGTCGAAATTCGACCTCATCGAGTGCAATTCATTTTCCGGGAATCCGAAAAAGTTCAAAATGTTTTCAATCTGCAGCCATTTGTCGCGAAATTCTTCGTTGTTGATTCGATTTGTTCCGTGGTGCGCGAGGTAGTTTCGGATTTCAAGAACGCGTCGGATTTTCGACTTTTGCGTCCGATTCAGGGCCCGCGCGTCGCCGAAATCGAAATTCAGGAGAATGTGACACACCAACGTCACGTCCCACTCGTCCAAACAACCCGACGCTAATTTCTCTTTGAATTTGTCGGGTTCGTCTTCGTAGAATTTTTTTCCGACGCCTTCGATGAATTTCGTGCCTTGTGCCGCCGAGTCCTCCCACTTGGCGCCCGTGCAGCTCCGCCATGTTGCGCGAAACAATTTGCGCAGAACTTGACACACGCGGGGCAAGAGAATCGAGTGAAGTCGGACGAAATTTAGAATTTCTTCGTTGTGTAAATCATCCATCTGAGGAAATAATAATTGCCAACAAAAACAATTAAAATTTGTTGATTAAAATCACCGGAATCGCCGCTATCTGCGCTGTCGTGTTTGTTCTGATAAACAAACTGTTTTTGTGTGTTTTTTTTTTGTGTGTTTTCTGTTTAAATAACAATAATAATAATAATTCCGAATTATTGTAGTTTTTAAAGAATAATTTCAATTAATTTTGTTTTGTTTTTAAATTGTGTTAAAATGTCGAATTATCTAGAGAATTTCACCAAAACTCGATATTCCAGATTTGTTTTCAGTTGTCAATAGATAATAACCGAACTCACCTCTTTTAATTGACAGAAATTGGAGGACTTTAAGTGTCGTGTTACACTGTTACCAGTAAATTAAAACGCAAATAATATCTCTTTGTAAAACTGTTATACACAGATCTGGTTCCAGAACCAGCGTGTTACGCGTGTACTACGTAGATAATTCTCCTATCCCGTATGCCCGTATGTAGGAATGCAGAGATTAATCACGAACTAGATCCGGATCCAGGTTAGATTAATGACGCATCACCAACATTCACCCAGCGACACAAAATACACAAAATTCAACCGAAATTCAACCGAAATAAATATTAAAATGTATTTTAAAAACAAAACAAATTCTATTCTTCTTACATTTTACATTCGAATCACAAACATGGCGGATATTGTAGTACCGGGTTTTGGCACCACCCAACGCAATCACCCATTCATGCGAGCATTTCAAATACAAACAAAAGGTGTTATTCCTTGAATCCTAGCCCATATTTTTAGCGAATCAGGTTAAGCGTATTCTTCGCACCTACGCAAAACCAACAGATCTAGAAATTTGTTTAATTTTAGAAAGTCAAAACTAAGTCATGGTCGTGCGACTCGTTTATCCGACTTTACAACCAAGCAAAACAAATCTCCCAATTTACGACTGGGATAAAATATTTCGAAACAAAAAAATTAAATTTTAATTTAAAAAAAAAAATAAAAATAAAATCACTCGCAACTTCCTCAAATAAATCACGAATAAAATAATTTTATTTTTTAGGTCGAGCACGTACACGCCTAGTGACAGAATCCTCAATTTCCGGTTCGACCGGCAGATGTCAGTCTGAACTGGAAAATGATGCGCTCAAACTTCAGCATTGCTGATTAACGTCAATAAAACCTAAAAAGATGCTCTGAGAATCTTCTCACTCGTAAAAATACGTGCAGCCTAAACCCGTCCCCGATTCAACCAGGTTAACAACGCATCTTCCTGCTTCCCATGCACGCCACCAGAGCGCGGCGCGCACCAGTTGCACGAAATCGTGTAAAAATCAACAAATTAATTCATCATTTCCCTCAAATTCGCCAAATAAAGCGCGAATAAATCGCCCAAATAAACATTACGTAATTCCCGAACGTGTTAATATGATTTTTAATGTTAATCCTATCAACTTCCTCCAAAGTCCTAGTTACCACACCTTGTGAGAACATTTCGTACTTCAGGTGTGGCGATGGCTGTTGGGTGACTTACCAACTCGTGTAGGCGAACTAGGCTAATTGGCCAATTTTCATATCTTTTTTCCCGTTACAAAACCACGAATGTCAATCCGGCATTCCCTTTCATTCAACTAACCCAGGTTTGTCCCCTTAAACGATGTTTGATGCTTCCCACACGTGCCTAGCACCGTGCAATCATCCGATGATTTACGACTGCGAACATCGCACTAATGCAGTAAAAAATAAGGTTTATCGATGCCATTAAAATTATATTGAATCAAAACGACTGTCATAAGTTGCTGGAACCTTTCCCGAAGTAAAAAAGAAAAAAAAAATTGATCATTTTATTTTTCGACGGAGTTCCGCTGCGGATGCCGCATCACGTCGACCTTCTCCCGCATGAAATCACAACTCCCGTCGAATTTTTATTTTTCTAAAAATTTATTTTTATGATAAATTTCGCAATAGTTGAGTAAAAACTAATAAAACAAACACTTTTCTCAACTCGTGACATCATTATGTTGACCAATGCAAACCATGCGTGCATTTCAATGCTAACCGTGGGGTAAAATTTAATTTTTCGCTCATAATAAAAAAAAAAAAAAAAAAAAAAAAAAAACTAACGAAGAGAAAAGAAATCTATGATGAATTGCATTCTATTTCACAGCTTCATCTTTGAATCATACAACACAAGGTCGCGTGTAAGGTCGGCAAACGTGGGAAACGTGATGGGAAACAGAACAGCCGTTTCCAAACATTCCCTTTTAAACATCACCCGTTACGACACACGTAAAAATCCTTTTAATTCGGCTAAATGAAGTAAAACGCTCCATTTAGCCGAATTAAAACGATTTTTACTAATTTTAATTTTTTTTTTTTTACATTTTTGGTCGTTTTGTTTGATATTTTAATTTTACTTTTAATTTGTTCGATTATAAAAGAGCTTTTGTGCGTGGCTGAGGTCCTGAGGAAGTTGGATGAAATCATCAACAAAGGATCGGCTGTTATGTGGGGGAAATCGGATTTCGAGGTCGGGGTAAGACAATACTCCGCTTTTGTAATGGTAAAATATGCGGTAAGCTTTGTAATAGAAAAGGACATGACGCGATCCTCGCTCACCTCTTGGTAATAGCTCAAATTAGCGTTGCAAATAAATTTAATTAATTAATTTGGAAGTTTTAGAAAAGGAAGAGAGATAGAGAGATAATAGAAATACTGGTTTTGCGATTGGAATTCAGCAGGGAAGTGAGAAAATGGGAAAAATAATTTCGAGTGAAGATCAAGTGAAATGATTCACATTTAGGTAACTGGAAATTCGAGGTCAAAATAAATAAATATGCCAAAAATGACTAAAGAAATCGAATTTATGTAACGAAGAAAACAATGAAAACTAATAAAAAATTAAAAAATGTCAAGTATATCGATGAAAAGCAATGAAAAATATCAAAAATGTCGATGAAAAACAATAAAAAAAGTAAAAAATGTCGAAGAAAAACAAATGAAATATGTCAAAATTAAAAAATGTCGAAGAAAAACAAATGAAATATGTCAAAATTAAAAAAAGGTCGAAAATCAGTGAAAAATATCGATAAAAATTGTGAAAAATGTCCAAGAACAATGAAAAATGTCGAAGAACAATGAAAAATGTCGAAGAACAATGAATAATGTCGAAAAACAAAAAATAATGTCGACAAACAATGAATAATGTCGAGAAACAATAAAAAATGTCGAAAAATAATAAAAAATGTCGAAAAACAATGAAAACAAGTCAAAATTACGTCGACTAGAAAAAAAAACCCTTAACAATACGAAAACATTTCAATCAGTCATTAATTCACGAGAAAACAAACTTCAAGGCAAAAATCACAACAAAAAAAAACACATTTAAAACATTCCCGACAATGACGAATGTCATCATCATATTCCACATCCAATCCAGCGAATCAAAAGCGACCAACGAACAATCAACCCCCACCCCAAAAAACAAACAAAACCAAAACCAAAAAAACATTTTTAAACAGAGTAAATGGGGTCCACAAACAACAGCCAATGCAAAAATGCACTTCTCTCAGTCAGCCATCATCTCGAAGAGTAGACAACGTTGGACTCGTGCAAACATGACTCACGGACCCACATCCACCAACATTCGTCCTTCTTACCACGGCCAATTCCGTAGAATTTATTGGCTCCGTGTCCACAGCGTGGGTCCCTTCAAAATAATCAATTCGGTCAACAAAACCCGTCACGGCGTGTTTAATAACAACAATTACAACGACAAAACGACAATTTCAATCCGTTTGCAATTAGTCGCGAGACGCGTGAAAAAAAAAAAAAAGTTTAATCGGTTCAGCACTGAACGGGGTCATCAACCAGTAAACCACGGAATTTGGTGCAAGGTCAAAACCAAACTAAAACGGCAAAAGCAAACCGATTCCCAGTAAGTTTTATAACAAATCCACGCAACATCCACACAACTTTCGATGCCCTTGATCTTCGGAGACCGCTGACAAAAATGGACAATTAACAAATCAAATGCGACCAAGTTTCGTGACTTTACGGCCGGGTCATCAAACTATTAGCCGGTCCGCGAGTTCCATTTCAAATTGAGATCAACAGGAGGCTGGACAATGGCGATACATACAAAACACCGTATTAATTCGTCCGTTTTTCGTTGCATTTTATATCCGTTTGCCCAGGGAGGACATAAACCAAAATGACTAAGTTTCCTCTTTCACAGCTTAATGGCTGTCTGTTTATTACCTCGCCAACTGTTGACAAGAGAAAAATATAAAAGCTCTGTAACTCTAATTCCCAGCAATGGCGTAAAGATGGCTTTTCTAGTGTATTAATGCACCAAAAAAGTGAGCAGTTTCTCTCCAATAAACAAACGAATTAAATCCATAACGTAAATCGTAAATCATTTTACGTATTAATTAAAAAAAATTAAATTTTAAAATATTTTAAATTTCTCGTAAGTAAAATTGGTTTTAGGAAGATTCAAAGAGTTGTTAGAACTATCATTTTATTAAAAGTTTTTGGAAAAATAATGAATAGTTTGAAGAGAAAAGAAATTAAAAACCTCAAAACGTGACTTGAATGAGATAAAATTAAAAACTAAACAGTTTTGAGATCGTCTATATCTGAGGAAACTTTTCTAAATTGGATATATGGGTCTCCAGGACCCTCAAAAGCTAGAAAAACGCATGCATCAAACTTAAATTTCGCAACTTATTTTTTAAATTTAAATTGTCGTTTGTATTTGATAAAATAATAAAAATTCCAAAAAAATTACTTTCAAACACGACACCAAAACAACACAAAATTTATTATTTTTCCCATAACTGAAAAGTGTAGATTAACTGGTGGACCTCCCTGACGCAAGGTCAATTGGAGTCAATTACGGGCAATTAGGAGACTCAAAGTGCACGTGACTAAGCACAAATCCGCACTCGAGTTGGTGGGTGACTCCAACTCGAAGAGACAACACACTCGTGTCACTTGACCTCTATAAACCAGCGTTTCATTTGTTTGTTTATTAATAAAACATGGGAATATATCGAAATCATCTTTTCCCCTTCGCTAAATATGTATTTCCTTCGAATTGCTTGTTTAAAGTTGAATAAACTTTGGATTATTTCGTTTTTCCCACTTGCAGCAGAGATGGCTTGGAACGTGATTTGGATATACTTTATTTATTCTGTCAAGACTTCTGGTTTCGTTCTCCTACTAGAATGGATCGCAACGCATACTGATATCTAGGAACCATTGAACTCCATAACTAAATACTCGTATTTTAAAAATATGAAAAAAATTAAAATTAAAAAAATCATTTATCATTTTTCTGTCAGCAAAATTTTTTTTTTTTTTTAAATTAAAATTATTAATATTAAATTTAAGTGATGTTTTATAATGGGCCACCTGCCACCACATGTAGAATAGACATATTAGTCTAAAAATCTACTAGCCTCAAAAAATTATTGAAAAATCATGCAAAAATAATTAATTTTTAAAAAAAAATAAAAATAAAAAATTTTGAAAAATTCAAAATTTTAAGTCGAATTATCAAAATAAAATAAAACTTAGGATTAAATCCAACCTTGGGGGACCACGTGATTACAAAACTAAAATTCAATTAGCCCAAAAACTCATTGTCACAACATAAAAAAAAAATAATAAAAATTAATTAAAAATTAATTAAAAAAATTAAAAGATGATTCCAGTCGATTCATAATTACCAAAAAATTCCTAATTTCCTGTTCCTATTCCGAAAGCAACTAATTACAATTACCCACACCGCAACAACAGCAAACAAACAAAAAAAAAAAAAAAAAAAAAAAAACTCTTTCTCGAGTTGTTGATAATGTCCAAATGTAGGCCAACATCAACTCCGACCATTTTATCTACCCAATTTCTATCTCCACTGACCGTAAAAACCAACCGAACAAAAGACCATAAGATTCACCGCCCAAACAAAAAACAAAAAATAAATTCTCTCTGCTATCCTTTCAATTCGACTGCGAATTTGCGATAATGTCCACGTTTTCCAATTAATTAACAACTATTTTTCCTAAATCAAGTTCAACGACTCCGCCGATGGAATGCACCAATCCATTAAGAATAATATTCAAACAATATTCAACGGATAAAAGAGTGAAACTAATCGAACTCATCTCATCACATAAATTCGTCACGCCACAGAGACAGGAAATGCGATGGAAACCGAAAACTATTTCACACGTGCAACGCCTCCAGGCCGTGGTCATCGGCACCATTGACCACAATATATGCAGAAATAAACAAATCGGCACCACTTTCAACCAATTCACTTTGGTCACGCTTAATCGACCAATTTCCTCTCGGCGGACCCCCAAAATTCACACTCTTTAAACGACAGTGTTACATAGGCCTAATTTTTAAATTTATTTTTTATTATAAAATCCAAAGGTGAAAAATGGAGAAACTTGTTGAGGTCATTGTTTCACCCCTTTATATCATTCCTTCATCGGGCCATTGTGCTCGAACGTCTCGCGGATCCCTCGTTTAACCCGAAATCTCATTTTAAAAATAAAAAAACAAAATTAATTTAAATTATCACATCAAATAAATTTTTTTTTTGGTTTTTTTTTTTTAACCTTCAATCTGGGTCTAATAAATTTAAATTTATCGCACTGATTTTATCGAGCCAGTCTTTAAGATTTTTATCCACGTTGTATAAATCGACGTAAATGTTCAAAGGTCTTTTTAAATACAAAGGACAATTACCCCTTTGTTTTTAACGTTTTTAAAGGTCCACTTTTTATTATTAGTGAATCGTTTTACCTTTGTTGTATATCTAATTGAAAAACAACATTAAAAATTAACTAAATATTCACTTTTTTGTTTAAAATTTTTTTTTCAAACTTAACAGCAATAAAATAAAAAAAATAAAGTAAACAAAAACAATGGTTTCAACTAAAAAAAAACTTTGTAAAAAAATCACACCTTAAAAATTCAAAACAAAATTTATTACATTTTTCAGCGCACACGATAATTTCGAGCTTAAATGCTAATTAGACTTGTTTTGAAAACAAAAACATATTTAAATCGGGCCTAAAATCGCACTTTAAAGCAAATACATCACAGCTAATTAACCGGCAATAGCGAAAACTTCTTTATTCTCATCTAAACGGCTCACTAGAGTCCATTAAAATGAGAACAAAGTTGTCATTGCCCTCACGAACCCTGACCTCCACATTCTTTCAAAAAAAAAAAAAAAAAAAAAAAAAAGTGTATCACGAGTCCCATCTTCTGTAACACCGTGACTGAAAACGTGACCGAACTGCACTCGATCGACGGCCGTCGAAAAGCCATGCGGCAAAGCCCCGACTCCCAATCGCGTTAAAAATCCACTTAATTGCATTTAAAACCAAAATAAACGCCATTTTGTGTTACAAAACATCAAAAACGACACCCACTATAACCATCCAACGCATTTCCTTGCAAATTTCGATCCTCCACACGACATAAAACCCATTTTCACTCATACCCTGCCTCCCATTCAATTACCTTCCATCTAATAAAACGAGTACGTAATTCCATTAAAACGTAATAACAATAACAGTAATAATAATGATAATCACACTCCTCCGACCATCGCGAATCGATGACGAAAAGTAAGCCGTGGTCCGCACAAAGAATGTTATTCACCTGTTGAAAAGACCACATTCTTCACACGTGTTGTAACCAATAGCCCGTTAAATATCAAAGTGACATCATCCAAAAAAAAACAACAAACAACAACTTTCATTTTCCCTCCAAAAAAAAAAAACAAAAAAAAAAACAACAAAACGTCATCATTTACTGTTAATATCTATTTTTATTTTATTTTATTTTGTTTATTAAAAACAAAGCTATCATTTTCAAATTATTTTTTTCCCATATCAAATGCCCACTAATGTCAAGATCTAGGTCTCGAGGTGAAATCATCGCGAATCCCAACCAGCCACTCACCACTCGCCAATGCGCCTCCCTTTGTGAAAGTTAAGAAACCAAGAAAACTCAGTAGCGGTCTAAGGTACCGCCTTCCGCCCTCATTTCCCATCCTATATAAAACAAGCCGAAAAGATTCCCTCGCATTACCATCCTCAAAACATCCCTACATTAAGGATACTACTCCACCAGCCATCTCAAGGTAGGTTCATCCACCATTTTAAAAAAAAAAAAAAAAAAAAAAATCAAAAATCAATGTTTCGGACATTTTCGTTTGTTTACATTTTAATTGTCCTGAAAAATAATATAATTTTGATAATAGCAACAAAAACGCAAAAAAATTTAATTTATTGATTTAATTTTATCAATAGAAATTAAATTAATTGAACTGGGAACTTTTTAAAAAATATTTTTTATAAATTTAATTTTTTTTGTTTTTTTTTTTGTTTTATAAGTCAAGGTTGTTTAGTTTTTGGGTCCGCATTCTATGTGACAGATTAGGAGACGCGATGTGGTATTTAAATGTTTGTTTTATCATGCAGGTGTTGCAGCTTCCTCCGCAAAATGAAGATGAACCTGATTCTGCATCCGTGCAGTTGCAGTTTCCGTTTACTGCTGCTCGTCCTAGTGGGTAAGTTGTTTACTGAGAACAAGGTCAGTGCACAGATCGGGGGAAGCAAAAAAAAACACAAACAAAAAAGAATTAAATGTGGAGCGAGAGATGATGTCGGTGATGATGCGGTGAAAAAAATCCGGTTTTTTAATGTCAATGGTCCCGAACTCGCCAGAGTTCAAATGATGGATTCCCATCTCTTCATTCATCAAGAAACTCGTTTCGTTTCACACTCGTGTTAATTGCAAAACATGTTTACACTTTTTTTTAATCTACTCAATTTAATTTAGGATTTTATTTTGCCATTTACTGTTCCGCTTCCCTGAACTTTAAAAACCAATTAGGGACTAAATTTGCCACTTTTCGTCATCAAATCGTGAAAATTTCTCTTTTTTTTCTGATGAAAATCGTGAAATTTTCCCTTTTGGCTTTAAAAATCGTGAAAATTTCTCTTTTTTTTCTACTAAAAATCGTGAAATTTTCCCTTTCTTCCGCTTAAAAATCGTGAAATTTACAAATTTTGCTTTAAAATTAGTAAAAAAATCCAAATTTTCTCCGAAAAACGTCAAAATTTTCAAAATTTTCTCCTTTAAACCGTCAAAATTCTTTCTCAGCACTAAAAATCGTGAAAAATCTCTTCACACATCCCTATATACCATAGTTCAAAGTCTATACCTCAACTCACGATTTCACTCGCTTCACCACACGCGAACTTCAAATGGCAAAATTAAACCGCAAATTATTCATAAAGATGAATACACCTATAACATATAGGTCTGTAGGTAGATGACCCAGACCGAGCAGCAAACAAAAGTTGCAAAAATCAAAACCAACAAAAAAATGTCGCTTCCATTAAAAAAAAAAAAAAAAAAAAAAATTCCCATCAAGCATAACTCGTTTTAGTGACTAATCCGTACATATATCCATGTACAAACACAAATAAAACGTCTTTTAATTCATGTCAAGTTTGCTTAAATAGCTGTTGTTATGTAAATTTGAATAACCTTTCCAACAGCGCGATGTCGCCCCTTCGCCACATTAGATATATTGACTTTCTACACCTATTTTCTCATCTTTACAGGTACCGTGGCCTTGAGAGGAGCGAGTGGCGAACGGGTAAGTACTCGAGTGTCCGATCGATCATTTTTCCACCGCGTCCTTGCTAAAAAACCAAACAAGTTGCACTTTAACAACAATTTTTCTTTGGTAGTCCCCTCGCTGCAATGCCGGGAAAACAATTCACTTTGAATTTCACCCAAAACCAGTAGCAATTAAATCAAAAAGAAAAAAAAATTTATTTACATAAAATTTCCACCCGAAAAAAAAAAAAAAAAATTCCATTGTGGTTGGAACTTTCAGATTTTATCTAGTAAAATTTTTTAATTTTTGTAATTTCCATACAGTCCACAATAGCTGTGACCTCAAAATACCCCACGCCGCCATGTTTTAAAAACTAATATTTTTATTTAAAGCAAAAAAAAAAAAAAAAAAATGTAACATCATTCACATTAGGTTTAAATCGTGTAAGAAAAGAGATTCTAATCCCATTTTAACAGCCTGGAAAGAAGGAAAAGTTAAATTTAAATAAGTCCCAAAAAAAAAAATTAGATATAAAAAGCGAACACGCTCCGGAAGTGGAGTAATTGAGCGAGCGCCTAGATTTGAAAACTTTCCTCTCGAGATTCCCATTTTACCCGAGAACAAAAGCTCAACCAGGGAGAGCCATTAGTGGTTCGAGTTTGTGAGAAACGGGCGACAATTTGAGGCAATTTTTTTTTTTTTCCCTCAATTCCATCGTCATCACTTTTGGATTAACCCCGTTCACGGGCTCGCCTTTTGTCGGTTTGTGATGAGAAAAATTAAAAAGAACATTCGCCTACAAATTGAGGCCAAAATAAGTCATTTCACCACAGTTTAAAAAAAAAATTTTTTTTAATCCTAACAAATATATTTGCATTTGATGTTTGTAATTATTTTAACACGCACGTCTATTATGACTAAGGTAAAATTATTGTTGTGTTCGTCCATCACTGAGACATTCTATATTTTACTTATCACAAGATGGCAGAATGAGAACAGCTGTTTTATTTGGTGGGGACCAAACATTGTCTGTTTTATTCATTCAGATTACAATACAAAAGCATTTTCCTTCTACGTTGTCTCACAAAATCAATTATCTTCCATTGTCCTTGTACCATTGTTTGATCCAATTTAACACCTTATTTAATTTTAACTTTTGGTCAAATCTCGCAGAATCGAGAATCAAGTAAATTGAACTCGTTTAAAGCAGTTACATCATGGATGTGTGCACAGAGTTACCATATTGTGTATAACAAGAAATGTTAGTATAAATAAATTCATAATTAGGGAGCCTCAAAGTCATCAAGTTACAATACAGTCCTAGATGTTAGATACATGTAACACCATTCACATTTATTTTCGTAGTTTAAACGTGCTATTGCTTATGGAGAAGCCGATGACCAATTCGATACTGAAGCAGGCAGTCCAGGAGCTCCAGATCTCCAACAACCAAGCGTAGGTGGCCCTGGCTTTCAGAGGCCAGCACCCAGTGGTGCTTTTCAGCAACAAGGAGGTGCAGGAACCCCAGGAGGTTTCCAACAAGGAAGTGCTGGAGCCCCAGGGGGTTTCCAACAAGGAAGTGCTGGAGCCCCAGGGGGTTTTCAACAAGGAAGTGCTGGAGCTCCAGGGGGTTTCCAACAAGGTGGTGCGGAGGCCCCGGGAAGTTTCGAACAAGGGGATGCGGGAGATTTTCAACAGGGAGGTGAAGGTGCTCCAGGAGATTTCCAAAGTGGCACTGGAGAATCAGGCAGTTTTCAACAAGGTGGTGCAGGAACTGCAGGAAGATTTCAGCAAGGCGGAGGAGCACCTGGTAGTCGGCCAAGTCCCAGTGCATCTTTTCAGCAGGGTGCAGGTGCACCTGGAGCTCCGGGATTTCAAGGCGGATTTGTCGGAACACAACAAGGTGTTGGAGCAACTTGGGACCAATCTTGGGATGGACCGGGTGATTATTCGGCCATACCAGGATCGCCAGATATTGATTATCCTATTCTTGCCTCTGTACCACAAACAAGTTTTGACTGTGAAGCACAACAGTACAAAGGATATTATGCAGATGTAGAAGCCCGCTGTCAGGTAAATAAGTGAATTACAAAATATCCAGTATTTTTTTAATTCATTAAATTTCACTTCAGGTTTTCCATATTTGTCATGAGCCTCATCAACAAGACAGTTTTCTTTGTCCCAACGGCACTCAATTCAATCAGAAATACTTTGTCTGCGATTGGTGGATCAATGTCATGTGTGAAGAATCTCCTGCATACTACGATCTCAATTCTCAAATAGGAATCATTCCTGAAGGTGGATTTATACCTGTGGTCCCAGGTGCTCCAGGTGGACCATTTGTACAACCAGGATTTCCTAGTGCTCCACCACCAACCTTCCAGACTCCGCCAGTTGCTGGAGGTCCTTCATTTCAACCAGCTCCTGGTCCTTCATTTCAACCAGCTCCTGGTCCTTCATTTCAACCAGCTCCAGGTCCTTCACTTCAACCAGCTCCTGGACCATCATTTCAACCTGCTCCTGGGCCATCTTTTCAACCTGCTCTTGGACCATCATTTCAACCTGCTCCTGGACCGTCATTTCAACCTGCTCCTGGACCGTCATTTCAACCTGCTCCAGGCCCGTCATTTCAACCTGCTCCTGGACCGTCATTTCAACCTGCTCCTAGACCGTCATTTCAACCTGCTCCAGGCCCGTCATTTCAACCTGCTCCTGGACCATCATTTCAACCTGCTCCTGGACCGTCACTTCAACCTGCTCCAGGCCCATCATTTCAACCTGCTCCTGGGCCATCATTTCAACCTGCTCCAGGTCCTTCATTTCAACCTGCTCCAGGCCCAGCTCCACAACCTCAACCTGGTCCTGCACCATTTCCAAGACCACAGCCATCTCCATCAATTACCAGACCTGTTCCTCAATATCCGCAAGCAACTGCACCAGGACCGCAGCCCACACCATCAGGTCCACGACCACAACCACATATTCCTTCACCAGCACCAGTACCAAGGCCTCAACCGCGTCCTCAGCCTGCACCCACAGGCCCAAGGCCACAACCACAACAACCTTCCTATATTCCATCACCAGCACCAGCACCAAGACCTCAGCCATCACCAACAGGCCCAAGGCCACAGCCACAACAACCAACCTATGTACCCCCACCCTCACCTGCCCCAACAGGCCCAAGACCACAACCACAGCAACCAACCTACGTGCCACCTCCGCCACCAGCACCAAGACCACAACCCGGTTTTCCAGCTCCAGCACCTAGACCACAACCCGGTTTTCCAGCTCCAGCACCTAGACCACAACCCGATTTTCCAGCTCCAGCACCTAGACCACAACCTGGTTTTCCAGCTCCAGCTCCTAGACCACAACCTGGTTTTCCAGCTCCAGCTCCCAGACCACCACCTCCAACATATGGAGAAGAAACGCCACAACCATTTCAACCTGCACCTACAATACCTCAACCCAGTTTTCCGGCTCCAAGACCCCAACCCAGTTTTCCATCTCCAGCACCAGCTCCTAGACCACAACCTGGTTTTCCATCTCCAGCCCCAGCTCCTAGGCCACAACCTGGCTTTCCAGCTCCAGCCCCTAGACCACCACCACCAACATATGGAGAGGAAACTCCTCAACCATTCCAACCTGAACCTACAATACCACAACCAAGTTTTCCATCTCCAGCTCCTGCGCCAAGACCGCAGCCAGCACCTCAACCAGGCTTTCCAGCCCCAAGACCACAGCCAGCACCACAACCAGGCTTTCCAGCCCCGAGACCCCAACCAGCACCACAACCAGGCTTTCCAGCCCCAAGACCCCAACCAGCACCTGAGCCTAGCTTTCCAGATGAAGAAGAATCAGCTGGTGCCAGATATTAACCAGACAACTGTTGCTCATTTAACACTTCTCACATTGCTTGTACATATGTTGGGCCATGAGAACTAGTTTTTAAGCATTTTATTCATGTTTTAAATTGCAGCTGCTTCCCCTTTGATAATCTTCCCTTGATGAGCTTTGGTATATTTATCGTTCAAGTGCAATATTTGGTAAATGTACAGTTTATATATTTAAATCGTATTTAATTTAAATTATAACATAATAATATAAAAAAATAAGAAAACCCTTTTAGCCATTCACTTACATCTGCTCAATGTACTCGTGTTGTAATTCTTAACATTTTAATATTTTTCTATGGATATTTAAACATATTATACGATTATACGAAAAGCCAATATATATATATATATACATAAGTTAAAATTTTGTGATAAATTTTACCAATTTTTGTATTTAATAAAAAAAAACAATTTTGAATAATACTTTGAAGATCATTGACTTAAATTAACCGTGTTTATCACCACACAAAAATTCATGTAATTACAACAAACGCCCTGCAATTTGTTATTTGCAAAACAGCACTTAAATTTTATTTTATAGCTTCACATTGAGCCTATTGTAATCAGCTTTGAGATGAGAAAAATGCCTCTTAAGCGTGCACTGATGAGAAAGCAACTTGGCGAGGTTGTAGGCCTTTAACTTTTCATTGCAGCTGGGTGGGTCTGAGAACAGGTTGGAAAGCATGACGAGTGTAGAAATAAAAACAGCAAACAAACCAGTGTTTCTACCTCTACCCTACCGACACAACCAGTCCAAGTGAATTCCAAGTTTAATACGTTATTAGAATACATTAGACATTTAAAAAAATTCTTCGCATACCGTATTTCTTCGATTAAAAGCCGC
>JAQFXT010000653.1:0-29274 GCA_034683725.1 Strigamia crassipes
TTTTGAAATTACAACAAATTTTGAAATTACAACAAATTTTGAAATTACAACAAATTTTGAAATTACAACAAATTTTGAAATTACAACAAATTTTGCATCAAATTTCAAAATTTCAACAATTTTTTATCAAATTTCAAAATATCAACAACTTTTTCAACAAATTTTGCACCAAATTTCAAACTTTCAACAAATTTTGTATCAAATTTCGAAATTCCAACTTTTTTTTTCATCAAATGTCCAAATTCCAACCATTTTTTTTTTTCATTAAATGTCCAAATTCCAACCATTTTTTTTTCAAATCAAATGTCCAAATTCCAACCATTTTTATTCCATCATAAATCGGCATTGAAACCGCTTTTACTTTTTCCAGATTTCCAAACCAACAAAAAATGACGAAACAATTACAAACGGTGGAATTAACTCCGACACCAGCTTCTCACCCGACGCCGACGCCGTCGATGAATTAATCATCCAAAAAATCAACATCTCCTTGAAGAACCTAACCGACCTAAAACAAGACCTATCCTACATGAACTACAGTCTAAAATACATTTTGTACTTTGTCCACAACTCGAAATTAAAAGGTCGAACAAAAATCAAAAAACAAATCAAAATCAAAATCAAAACAAATCAAAATCAAATTTTAATTGTAATATTCCAGGAAGATGTTCACGGCCCTCTAGTTCCTATCTAGTAGCCCGTGGTGGCGGCGAACCCGACTCGCTCGAAGATCCACTCCCGCCATCTTCCCACAAAAAATGGCCGCCAACAAAGATTGAGTTTGATGGTAAAAGAACGTTTGACCGAATGAAAAGTGCACATTTTTCAGATAATCACGCGGGCGAGGAAATTCTCGAAAGTTTTTTCAAACGTCGACAAATTCCGTGGCCGTCGCAATCGTTCAGCGACGTCGCGATCCAAGATCGACCGTTCTACGACCGCGGCATTTCGACAGAAGCGCTCGCTTCTAGCCTCCCTTCCAGTTCACTTTTGAGCCCGGACTCGCTGTCGAGTTTCCAAATCACTTGTGAGTCGGAAGGCGCCTCCATCTTGCTCAACGAAGATCGAATTTGTCCGATATGTCAAGTCGTGTTCCCGGAAAGCATTCCGCAAAAGGAGTTCGAACAACACGCCGAAAACCATTTCGCATTTTCGGAATACGAATTAATCAATTGATGGAAATAAAATATTAAATAATTATTTATATAACGGGAAAAATTGTCAAACTGTGTATTTTATGCGATATTTTAAAATAAACTGCGTTTGTTGTCGTTCTTAGGAAGACACACACACATGAAAAATAAATCGTTAAAAATGTGCAATAGAAATAGCACGTGACCAGAAGCTGGTTCTAGGTTCTAGGTTCTAGGTTCTAGTTTCGTACTTGTCGGCGAGATTCGGATTCGGGTGAAAACGAGGCTGTCCGAGGTATGTATCTTGTTCTATCGCTGAAATCGGATCGTAGATTGAGGATTTAATAACGATGGTAAACGAACACCGGTTTGGTTGACTAGGCTGTCACTAATCTTATTTTCAGGGTCGCTGATATCCTGCATCAGCCAGACAGCTGCGTCTTTGTTTTTCTTATATAATTCATCGATTAATCGAGGAAATAATACGAGAGATTTAAATTTGCATTAGAAATCTCAATATTCGCTTAAAAACACTCGAGTACAATCAAAACTGATCGCAAATTTGTTATTTTTAATTGTTTTGATGAATTTGTTGCTTGTTTTTGTTGTTTTTCTTTAATAATTTCAAGTTTATTTCAAAAAATGAAGTTTATTTTGTCCAGGAATGTTGCGATAACCGATTTTGATGTTTAAAAAAGAGATTTTAATAAATACGATGTATTTTTATATTTATTTACTAATATTGTGGCAGAATCTTTCTTGTCAGGTTCGTAAAGGAAGGAAAGAAAACATTATATCAACAATTTGGCGCGACTGCTCACTCCGGGTTTAAACAGCTGATTTCCTCAACCCTTAACCCTGACATCACAACGATCGGACCAATGACAAGAGGTTGAGAGTATCACGTGGCGCGAGTTCGGAGTGATGTCACAATGGGCATGGCTACGACGACGAATGAAACGGCGAGGAAGAGCGCACGTGATCGGTGCATGACGTCGAGCTGGTGTGTGCAGCTGTTTGCCCAGTTTCGCCACCACTCAGTCGAGCGATGGCGTTGCGTGACTGAGAGCTGCCGTCTCGTCATGGATTGCCGTGGATCAGAGCCGAGCGGAGGCCCGATATGCGACTGAGAGCGGACGGACAAGGCCAGCTGCGACTCCGAAGCGGAATTATAATGAAACCTGACCAAGGTAAGGAATCAAAAGTCGAATAAACTCAACGGGTTAATGAATCAACAATTTCGCACAAATTTCGCGGAATTTTTTTTTTTTTTTTTTTTGCTTATCCCGTTTCAAGTTTATTTCGGGGTCCATGAACTCGAACGCGATCCAAAAATGACGAAATTCAACACAAATAAAAATAATTTATATTTTTTTTTTGCATTTGATCCATTTTGTTGTTCAGGGTTAAGGTGTGGTGGCCTGGTGGGGTCATTTCACTTCGTTTTCCAGGAAATTCCGGAAAAAAAAATTATTTTTAAAAATTTTTTTTTTTTCTAAATAATTTTTATTTATTTTAATTTATTTTTGTTTATTTTTGTTTTTTGTTTTTGTTTTTAAAAAAATATTTTGTCACTAGGTGTCGCGCGGCGGTGAAATTGGGAATGGAAATCGATGTTATGACGTGTTTGAAATTTGTATTATTTACACGCGTATTGATTGGCGATCCGCCCCTGACACGTGTCAGGACATTCACTTTGGATCTGGATCCGAAATTGGGTCGTACGTGGAGCCAATGGCCTCTCGTGAAAGGGTCGGCCATTTTGGATCTGGAGTTGGGATCTGGATCGGGGTTTGTTTGTTTTGGTGATTTGTTTATGACGTTTAAGTGGGAAATGGATGACGTCATGGTTTGGTTTGATGGGTTGTTGAATGGTTGAATCGAGTGCGTGTTGAGCGAGAGTTGATTCATTCTTCAATTGAAATCGTTTTTAATTTGCGTCTCGTGATTAAGTTGCAGTTCGGATTAAAGCGGAGCTCCACCCAAAAGTTTTTAATTTGTTTTTTTGCTCACTCGATGAATGTGATGGGCGGCCATCTTGGAAAGTTTAATAAGTTTTTTTTTGATTTGAACTTCCTGGAATTATTTTGTGGAAGTTGGGAATTTTAACAGCTTTTTTCGTGGAATTTCGAAATTTCGAGTATTTTTTTTTTATGGAAATTCGAAATTCTGACATTTTGTAGAAATTTCAAAATTTCGGAATTTCGGAATTTCGGCTAATTTTTTCATTGAGATTTGCATTTTCTAAATTCTGACAACTTTTTTCATCGAAATTCGAAATTCCAATGAAATTTATTATTGTAGAAATTCGAAATTTTACCAAATTTGTTTTATACAAATTCTAAATTTCATAAATTATTTTACGCAAATTCGTATTTCTAACCGTTTATTTATTGAATTTCGAAATTCTTACATCTAGTTTTCGTAGAATTTCGAATTTTTAACAACTTTTTTCCAGGAAATTTCGAAATTCTAGCAACTTTTCATCGAAATTCGAAATCTAAACAATTTTTTTTTAAATCAAAATTACAAATCCCAACAAAATTATTTATCGAAATTCGAAATCTGAACAATTTTTGTAATCCACATTCGAAATCTCAAAAAAATGTTTAGTCGAAATTCGAAATCCGAACAAAATCTTGCATCGAAAATCAAAATTGTAATAAAATTTGTTATAAAAATTGGAAATCCCCCTCATAATTTTTTTTTATCAAAATTCGAATTTTAAACGTTTTAAAAAAATCAAAATTCAAATCCCAACATGTTTGGTTGAAATTCGATATCCCAACAACATGTTCGGTTGAAATTCGATTTCCCAACAAAATCTTTCATCGAAATTCGAAGTTCTAATAACATTTTTATACAAATTCGAAATCTCAAGCAAAATTTTTCATCGAAATTCGAAATCTGAACAATTTTTGTAATCCCACATTCGAAATTCCCAAGAAAATGTTTCGTCGAAATTCGATATCCGAACAAAATGTTTCATCGAAATTCGAAATTCTAATAACATTTGCTATAAAAATTCGAAATCACAACTTTAATCGAAATTCGAAATCTAAACAATTTTTTAAAATCAAAATTCAAAATCTAAACAATTTTTTAAAATCAAAATTCGAAATCCCAACAATATCTTCTATTGAAATTCAAAATCTGAACAGATTTTGTAATCGACATTCGAAATCCCAACAACATGTTTCGTCGAAATTCGATATCCCAACAAAATCTTTCATCGAAATTCGAAATTCTAATAACATTTTTAGACAAATTCGAAATCCCAAACAAAATTTTTCATCGAAATTCGAAAACCTGAAAATTTATTCCATCGAAATTCGAAAATAAAAGAACAATGACATCCAAGATGGCGAATGAAATGAATGTTGGGTTCGAAATAAATTGTTCAAAAGAAGCAACAGAAAGCTAATTCTGGACAAAAAGAAAGAAAGAAAAAAAAACAGATTAGATAAAAATGGCTGTTTCCCAAACCCCGAACAGGAATTGAAAATTGAATAAGAAAGAGAAAAAAAAAAATTTAAAAAAAAAAAAAAAAAATAGTGGCGCCAACACATCAAAACAAAATGAAAAATTCGATTTTATTTCCAATCTCGACTGGAAGCGGCCATTGTTTGGAAAAAATTGCATTCTGGGTTCACAAACCCAAAAAAGCCTAAATTTAGCTTTAAAGGACAACGACAAAATGGCCTAAAATTGATTTTATTTTGAAAAATTATTTTCAAATTTTTACCCCCAGGTGCGAATTTGCATCCTTTAATTTTTAACGACGCTTCGGCCTTATCTCCGAGTTAGAAAATCAATTTTTATAGGATACAAAATGGCCGGCGACGGCTTAAAACGATCGTATTGTGGATTAAGAGCGGCCATTTTTGGAATATTGCGCAAGATGATAATTATCCGTTGTGGATTGGCGGAAGAAAAAGTAGATGTTGTTGTGTGTCCATTTGTGGCCTGACCCTGATGAGATGCTAAAGCTAAACCCCGTACGCGAGTGGAAGAAACCTTCCACGTGCAGGCCTTGTTGCGTGTATGACCTTGGTCGATTACATGTTGGGCCAAGGTGAAATTACCGAGTCGCATTCTCAAATGATTTTTGACAATTTCCTTCAACACTTCCTTTTATCATATTTAATTACGTCATATCAAGTTCCCGCATTGATCCGATTCGACGGATCAACTATTCTCACCCTTATTGACTCTTGAAAAAACGAGATGCAATGACGTCACTGATTTAAGCCTAATTCCAATGATTCACTTCCTCGGGTTCGGAAAGAAGGAAATGACACGAAATTCCTTTGTTTGTCTAATCTGACGAATGGATCAAATACATTTTTATTTTTAAATTGACCTTATCACGTGCCCAGCGAGGTCAATCGACTGGACACGAAGTCGCACGAGGCTGCAACCTCCAATCGGCCGAGTCAACGTTGACCTAGTGAATGCTTCGATTTAACGACACAAATCGCCACCAGAGCGGCGCTGGGTGTCGGTGTCTGGTGGGAGTAAATGGCATTAATCGACAGAGCCATTGACTCCGGTCTAGGGGGCTGTGTGTGTGTTTGTGCGTGTCGCGACAGGGGCCCGACCCCTGGGGTCTGTCTGAGGCGTCATGTGGCGAGAAAATGGGGGGGTAAAGTGAATTTATAGTCCACCTAAGTGGATTAAAATGCGGGCCATTTTTTGGATCCAAAATGGCGGTGGTGTTGTATCTGTTGCTGAGGTATTGGGCTGTATCTAGTGAAAAAAAATTGAAATAAATTATTTTTTTAATAAAATTTTTTGGTTAAGGGTGTTTTATAATTAAAAAAAGGTTTTTCTAATGTTTACGTATATAAAAAGGTTGGAATTTTTTTTTTTTTTTTAAATATATATATAAAAATAGGGTTAAAAAATTGAGGACAAAGTGGCCGTTGTTTACGTTCGGCTTCGCGCTCCGCGTAACCAGTTTCCAGGCGAGATTAGTGGCGGCCTGGCGGCGTGGAAAATCCTTTTGGATCGTCGGCAAAAAGGGTTGATGATGATGATTGGAGGCTCCTCCTCGTGTTTATGACTCACGAGAAATTCCCCTCGAGTTGCGACGGGGGAATAACCCGTTTGGTGTTTTCTACGCGATGACTGCGGCCATTTTAGATGGGCGGCATCTGGCGGGGGTTGGGGGAAGCTGGCGGTTGTTTTTTGTGCTTTTTGTGTTTATTTAATCGTGTAATGAAATCTAGAAGGAAGTGGCGTATTTTTAGGGCTTTTGAACGTGGAAGAGAGTTAAAAGTAGGCTAATGATCGTTTAATAAAGTAATAAATGGAAGTTAAATTTAAATCGCGTGGAAAAGGCTTACAAGGTGAACGGGATGCGAAATGGGACGCGAGTTTTTGAATAAAATTAAATGAAAATTAAATGTCGACGGATGAGTTGCGTTGACAGGTTTTATTAGGGATTATTTTTTATTTTTTGGTGGGTTTTTTTCACTAAATTCATCGAGCGTTGAAAGTATGTTAGCGGATTTGCGCGATGACCGGTTTCTAGGGCGGTGGCGCCATCTCTGAACGGAAGCGGGAAGTAATTTGGGTGGTCGGTATTGCGCGATAGATAAACGCGAATTAAAACGTGATAAAATCGTTTTCACGGCGTTAAATGCCGAGTTTATTGGTCGGAGATTAACGTGGAATTAAAATAGGTGATGTTTTATATATTTATTATTTTTTATTTTGGTTTAGAAATGCGAGCAGATATGGAAGAAGCCGATATCGAGCCGTGCGATCTGTTTGTGGACCTGGGCCTGCTAGTAATTGAAGGCCGGACGGCCGGCGTGAGTGCGCGGGGCTATGGCGAAGGCCCGCACTGCCCGAAACTTGGAAGTCAGACGAAACACAGCTGTAATCCGCAGGATGCGCTGGTAAATGGTCGGATTTGGTGCTGGATTTATTGGTTTTATATTTTAATTTTGATTTTTGTTAATGTTATATCGAATTATATTTGTTTTTGTTCATTTTGTTGTTGTTGTTTTATTTGTATAGCGAGTACGCTCTATTGGTTCGCGCGTGTGTTGAATGTGTTTTTGTTGTTGGCGGTCGTACAGGTTCTCAACCTCGACCGCAAATTGTAAACGAAGGGGAAGAATAAAGAGGAAAAATAATAATTTTTTTATTTATTTTTTATTTTTTGTTGGTTTTAGTGCGCCCGTATTGAGCAGTTTCGTAAACACATGTTGCTTTTGTGGAGGAATAATATTCCGATGTCGATCGAGGTTCTGCTGAGCACGGAAGCGACGCAGGGGAATCCGAAGAGTCAGAAATTGGATAGTATTAGTAATTATACGCTGCTCGAGCAGTGGACGATTCACATGTTGCCGAAACGGTAAAGTTTGCTGAAAAGTTGTTGGTTTGTTGTAGTTGAGGTTGGGAATAGTTGATTTGGAAGCGAAAGTTGGGTTTTTTTTTTTTAGGGAAAGTTGTGGGGGTTTTCGAGAAATACACGAGAGAAAAGTTTTTGATTTTTTTCGGAAATATTTTTGATTTTTTTCGGAAATATTTCTGATTTCTTTCGGAGATATTTCTGATTTTTTTCTTTGGTTATGTTTCTGATAGTTTTTCGGAAATTTTTTTTACTTTTGCGAAGATATTTCGGGTTTGATTTTTATTTGGTTTTTTTTTTTTTTTTTTTTGCAATAGTTTGATGTTTTTTTTGCAAACGTCTATTTCGGTTTTATTTTTTTTATTTATTTTTTTTTTTTAGAAAATTTCTGATTTTAACCGCAAAATTTTCTGATTTTAACCGCAAAATTTTCTCATTTTTACCGCAAAAGTTTGTGATTTTAACCGCAAAAGTTTGTGATTTTAACCGCAAAAGTTTGTAATTTTAACCGCAAAAGTTTGTGATTTTAACCGCAAAAGTTTGTGATTTTAATTGCAAAAACTTCTGATTTTAATTGCAAAACTTCTGATTTTAATTGCAAAAACTTCTGATTTTAATTGCAAAAACTTCTGATTTTAATTGCAAAAGTTTATTATTTTAACCACAAAAGTTTGTGATTAAATTCGCAAAATTTTGTGATTAAATTCGCACAATTTTCCGATTAAATTCGCAAATTTTCCCGATTAAATTCGCAAAATTTCCCGATTAAATTCGCAAAATTTCCCGATTAAATTCGCAAAATTTCCCGATTAAATTCGCACAATTTCCCGATTAAATTCGCACAATTTCCCGATTAAATTCGCACAATTTTCTGATTAAATTCGCAAAATTTTTTGATTTCTCTGAGAAAACTGTTATTTCCTTCGAGAAATAATATTTCTCCAGGTTCCTGCCTCAAACCTACACCATTACATTACAAAAAAAAACAAAAAAAAAAAAAAAAACTTTCACAAACAAAACAATAAAAAAAAAATTGATGAATTGCAGCGTTCCCGACGTGCTCATCACCGGAAAGAGTCTTTTCCACGCCGTTCGCTCCTACCTTCACTTCTCTCAACTAAGCGCCTGGTACAGCTTATCAACCGGCGAAATTCCATCCAACGTCGTCTACAGGTAACAACAAACAACAACAACAACAACAACAAATTTTAATTTAAATATTTTTTTTTTTTTTTTTGTTTTAGAGTTTGCGTTCCGGGCGAAGCATTTAGCAACAAATTCAACGACCCACCCGATACTCACTCGTTCCCGGTGGCCAACGTCGGCCGGAGCAACGCCGTCAAAGTGAACGTGAAGTCGATGCCGCGATGTTGCGGAATTCCTCAATTCCTCAGCCGCAAGTCACGCGACCCGGAAGCCGAGAAGATGAACATGGCGTGCGCGCTCGACCCGCACCTGCAGCCCGAGCGCCGATCTCCGAGCCCCGTCGGAACCCCCGTCGGAACACCGACCGGAACATCTACCGGAACCCCCACCGGAACCCCTACCGGCGGGGCCCATCGCGACATATCGCCCGACACGCTCCTCGGCGACAGTCTCCTCGACCCCCCGCAGTCGCTGCGCATGTACCCCAAGAGATTCCAGTCGCCGTCGCGCTGCGGCAGCCCCGTCATGGAGGCCCCCGACCACGTGCTGTGCCGCTCGTCGTCGCGGGACCAGGCGGACGCGCTGAAACGCTGCGAACGGAGCCGCTCGCGACGCCCGTTCGACAAAAACCGGACTAGATATTTGGAGAAGGAAGTGGTGGACGAGATCGCGGGCCCCAGCCTGAGCCCCGGCGGGCCCAAGGGGGCGTTCGACAATCGGTGCTTGGGGTTCGCGCTGACGCCCAAGGAGACGGAGGAAGTTTTGAACTTGCTGCACCGGAGGACGGAAGGGGTTAAGAGCAGGGGCAAGTGTTCGCCGCTCGACCAAGTGCTCGACTTGAAGAGGAGCAAGGAGTGCGGGGTCAAGGAGAAAACTACGAGCTTCCATAGACATTTTGATATTTTAGAGCGCAAGATGGCCGACATTGAGTTGGACGCCAAATGCGACGACAATAAAGAGACTCGGGAGATTTTACAGACGCAAAAGGTGTTTTAAACCGCTTTGCTCATTTAATTTCATTTAAAAAAATAAATCATTTTTTTAAAGAATAATCAATTTTTTCGATAGGAAATCAATTTTTTTTCGATAGGAAATCAATTTTTTCGATAGGAAATCTATTTTTTCGATAGGAAATCTATTTTTTCAATAGTAAATCAATTTTTTCCGATAGGAAATCAATTTTTTCGATAGGAAATCAATTTTTTCGATAGGAAATCTATTTTTTCAATAGGAAATCAATTTTTTCAATAGTAAATCAATTTTTTCCGATAGGAAATCAATTTTTTCGATAGGAAATCAATTTTTTCGATAGAAAATCAATTTTTTCGATAGGAAATCAATTTTTTCGATAGGAAATTAATTTTTTCGATAGGAAATCAAATTTTTGATATTAAATCAATTTTTTCGATAGGAAATTAATTTTTCGATAGGAAATCAATTTTTTTCCTGCAGAAAAGTCGATTTTTACCATAAACAAATCCAATTTTTCTAACAGAAATCAATTGTGTATATCGGAAATAATTTTTTTTCATAAAACATCGTTTTTTCTCCATAAAAAAAATTACTTTTTTCTAAAATAATATCGATTTTTTCGTCTAAAAAGTTAATTTTTCGTTTTAAAAAAAATCAATTTTTTTGGTAGAAATCGATATTTTTTTATGATATCAGTTTTTCTACAATAATATCGATTTTTCCGTCTAAAAAGTTAATTTTTCGTTTTAAAAAAAATCAATTTTTTTGGTAGAAATCGATATTTTTTTAATGACATCAGTTTTTCTTACTAAAAAAATTATTTTATCTCGGAAATGAATTTGTCAATGTTTTGCCAGTAAAATGTAAACAGTAAAAAGTGTTAACCGATTAATTTGTTTCAGAACGTCCCGTGCGACTTGGAAGAACTCGTGCCGAACGTGAAAGAGAAGACCAAGTTCAGGCACTCGTTGGACTCAGCAACGAGTTTAGTTTTTAACTGCAAAACTGGTTTGCCGTTGACATCGAGTCCTGTAAATATTTCGAAATGTTAAAAATGAACTTAAAACTAACGTAATTTTTTTCTCGCTTATTTCAAGGCCCCAATGCGAAAAGGGACGTGTTTTGACTTTGACAGCAGTTTGATTACACCTACTGCCATTAAAAAGTGAATGTTTTATAATTATTCGCGTTTGTTGAGGCGCGACAAAAGTTAGTGCGAAAATCGGACGAGCGAAAATCGACTAAAACGTATCGAATTTCTCGATTTTCTCGATTTTCATTCACTATGACGCCATTTTTAATGAAAATATGACGTAATTTCGTGGTAATTGCGTTAAATATAACGTAATTGGCCGTAATTACGTTGTAATTCGAGAAATACGGTAATTATCGATCAATGTGTGCGAGTTATCTTGTGTGTTTTTGAAGTAAAATTTTAGTTGCGATTTTTTTAATGTAATTTTTGTTTTGTTTTTGTTTTTGTGCAGCGCTTTGTACGAGAAAGAGGAGAAGGAAACGGTGGTGGAAGAGAACAACCGGAAGAACAATTACCTGACGGCGTCTGCTACGAATAGCAGTTTGTTGGGTAGTTTTGAGGAATCGGTTTTGAACGGGCGTTTGGAGCCGGTGAGCACCGTGGAGGGGTTCACGGCCGATATCGCGGCGAGCGGATCGTTTCTAGCCGACCACTTTACCGTACCTGTCACAGTCTTCTTTTACACGATATCTGACACGGACAAAGTCTCAACGCCTTACCTCGGTCACATTAAACTGGGACCAAATGGTTACAACGTTCCGAAGAAAGGAACGATACAAGTGGTGAGACATTTATTTTCAATTTAATCGATTCGATTGATTTAACAATTGATTAGATCGGTTTAAAAATTTATAGAATCGATATTAAATATTGAGGAAATCGATAAATTCATCTAAAAAGTGATAAAATCTGCTTAAAACCAGAAAAAATTAAAATTTTAAAACCGATTTAAACATTGATTTAAACATTGATTCAAATCGGTTTAAAATTTATACTAAATCGATTAAAAATAAATTAAATCGATTAAAAATAAATTAAATCGATTAAAAATAAATTAAATCGATTAAAAATAAATTAAATCGATTAAAAATAAATTAAATTGATTAAAAATGGATCAAATCGGTTTTAAAATGGATCAAATCGGTTTTAAAATGGATCAAATTGGTTTTAAAATGTACTAAATCGATTAAAAATCGATTAAAAATGGATTAAATCGATTAAAAATGGATTAAATCGATTAAAAATGGATTAAATCGATTAAAAATGGATTAAATCGATTAAAAATGAATTAAATCGATTAAAAATTGACTTAAAAAGTTTAAAATCGATTTAAAAAATTGAACTCTGTTAAAAAGAAAGATTAAATCTGCTAAAATCAGAAAAATCTAGTAAAAAAAATAAAAAAAATCGATAAAATTTTGTACTCAATAAATAAAATCGATAAAATCTGCTAAAATCTGAAGTAAATCTAGTACAAAAAAAAAAAAAAGCGATAAAATTACGTATAAAAAAACTATAAAATGCCGATAAAATCTAGGAAAAATGAAACAAAATCGACAAAACCCATTAATAAAAATCAATAAAAAAAATCAATAAAATCGATTTAAAAATTAATAACATCCGCTAGAAGCTTGTGAAAAAAAAAACTAATAAAAATGGCAACATTTATCAAAACAATTGACACAACCAATAAATGGATAAATATTTGTGTGATTTTAATTTTGCAGACATTTTTTAATCCTCATCGAACGGTGGTGAAAATGTTCATCGTCCATTACGATCTCACCGAAATGCCAATCAACTGCCAAACGTTTCTACGCCAACGCACCTTTTACATGCCCGTCGGTGCGGACGTCGAAGACCACGACGCCAGCAAATGGCTTCGATATTTAATCCATCTCAGGTTCCACCAGCAAATATCAAATCATTCAATTTAAATTAAATGCAATTTCCACCGCCAGGTTACACACTTCGAAATCGGGCCGCTTGTTCCTGCACACGGACGTGCGCATCGTGATCTTCCGCAAATCAGAAATGGACGCTGCCACCATATCGGGAATGTTCGAACTCAAGGAGTTCACTCGAGGTCCCACCAACCCCAAATTTTCCCCCATTCGATAATGAACAATTGGATTTTGTTTGATTTTTATTATTTGTTTAATTTAATTTAATTTATTTGTGTTTTTCTCGATTTAATTAATCAATTTTAACAAAACGATTGATAACTCATGAAATTATAATAATTATTATTATTATTTTTTATTATTATTATTATTATTATTATTATTATTATTATTATTCTATATATATTTGCCATAATTTGAGGGATAGTCAACTTAATACATGTTTGCATAATCTCAACGTAGTAATTCAATGTAAACAAAATGGCCGTTCTAGATGAGAAAACAAATTTTTTTTGATTTTGTTGTTGAGTTTTTATTTGTATTTGTTTTTGTTTTTGTTTTTCTGGTGTTTGTAGGCATTTCCGGTTGAGTTTTTAGAGGGTCGTAGGCGATTTCGCCATTTGTTGTGTAAAAAAAAGCGTTAATTGTTCGTTGTGGTTGAAATAATCGTATTATGCATCCGAAATTTGTGTCATTTTATTATTACGTTGATTGTTTATTTGGTATACGTAGGGCATTAAGTTGATCTAATATTCAAGTGAAAACATTTATGACTTGTATTGAACCTTAGACTTTTATTTATTATCCATTATTATAATCGATTTTTTTGATTAGTCACGAGTTTACGGGAAAGATTTGAGGTGAGTAAATGTAATAGGCTTAATATTGTAGCTCAAATTCTGAATAAATATAATTAACTTTATTAAATTATGGCGCTACTCATTCAAATACCTAGCTACGTCATATTTGCATTTTTATCCACAAAAATTGAATATTTCATTGAAAAATGGCATTTTTATGCAGAAAAATGGCAGTTTTCATGTAACCAAATTTTTCATTGTAAAATTTGCATTTTCCATGCATGTTTCCAATAAATAAGTAGTTTTCAATGTAAAAATGCATTTTCATGCATAACAATTGGATTTCTCGTCGAAAAAATGCATTTACACGCTTCAAAATGGCATTTTGCATTGAAATTGTGCATTTTAAAGCATAAAAATTGAATATTTCATCGAGAATTTGATTTTTCCTTGATAAAGTGCATTTACACGCCTTTTTTCATCCGATAGTTGCGTTCGAGCGCATTTTATTTCTCTCGACGTGCATTTTTCATAGATATGTCTACGAAGAAGAAATCAACGGGTAATTTTAAAAAAACAATATTTTTATTAGAAAAATCGACTGGATATCCACGTGACAATAACGAAACAAACCGAACAACCGAACAACGCATTACTAATAAGCGAAGCAACTGGAATGTATTTCTTCCTCGCGTACAATTTCAGCTCCCGCAACGGCACGTAAATATGCAAAACATCCGGCAACATAAATCCAACGTCACGAAGGACCTGGTGCAACTCTCCTTCACCCCTCACGACATTGTACCCAAACTGATCCGTCAATGTCGTCAAACAATGAGAAACTGCGATTGATAAAATGACAACCAACTTCCAGGGCGTCGTCGCTTCCTTCGTATCCGACAAATGGACGACGAAATACGTCGACACGAGCTCGGTGAACGTGAAAAACAACTGGTGCGTCCACTGGTGGTGGTAATCGTCGTTCCAGAAATTAAAAATCGCCCACCAACTGTAGTAATGCGGATAAATAGATGCGACGGCTAAAACCAGCATGGAAACGCGTAATCGTCGCCGCATGACTAAATGACACATTTTACGAATCGTCTCGTATAAGAGAAGAATCGCGACGACCGAAACCGTCCAGATTTTAAGCGAATTGCTCGTCACGTTGAAATAAATGTGTTTATATCCGGGTACTCCCGCCTCGTAGTTACCTACAAAATATAACGAATTTTTAATGTTTTTTCGATTTTTTTTAAATTTTTTTTTTAGATACTCTTGAATATGGAGTCCCAGCAGTCGCATTTGCACGTGGTTCGGTTCACTGGACGCGTGAATTCGCTCCATAAACTGTAAACGACGTCGAAGTGGATGTACGGGATGAGGATGAACACGGCGGTTGCTACGGATAAGCTGAGCGCGGTCTCGACGTGGTAATATTTAGATGCGGGGTGAGTTTTGTCATCTCGCGTTGATTTCAATCCGAATTTAGCACCTGGGAAGAGATCTTTTGTTTCACGATTTAACCTCTGAGTGGTACTTTCGGTCGTCATCGCCGAGTGTCCGTTTTTATCTCTCGTTTGAAGCTATCTTACTGAACAAGCATCGCGCCATTTCATTAACTGGGTGAGTCGTGTTTCAAGAAATTGCCACTAGTCGACTCCACGATACAGAGAAATAAATAAAACACTATTATCGAATTGTATACACCATTTATCCCTTTAAAAATTCAATATTACACAAATTCTCAATTTTACATAATTAGAAAAAAATAATCCGAGTATTTGGTGATTTTAGCAGCACGAAAACAAAGACTTTTCCGGTTTAATTTCAGTTGGTGTTGGTGGAATGCTTTTGCTCGCTCTGTGTATTATTTCCTGAGATCGTTGAGCAATGGCAATTCCAAGTAGTGTAAATGCCTCTTCAATCCCTAATAAATAAATAAATAAATAAATAAATAATTAAATAAATAATTAAATAAATAAATAAATAAATAAATGAATAAATAAATAAACAAATAAATAAATAAATACATTTTTTAACAAGAAAATACAAGTTTTCTTGCAATTTACCGTTGTTTTTAAGTGCCGATGTCTCCATGTACTGTGCATCAATGGACACAGCATAATTAAAAGCATCTTTGAAACTCACTTGTCTTTCGTCCTCTAAATCACTTTTATTCCCAACCACGCACAAAATAACTTTTTCCTCAACATTACGACGTAATTCTGTTAAAATAAATCAATAAATAAATCAATAAATAAATGATTAATTAATTAACGGTGAATCACCATTAACCCAGTAGTGGACATCTTGGAACGTGTTTTCTCTCGTTATATCGAAAACTATAATTGCTGCGTTTGAATTACGATAAAACATAGGTGCCTGGAATGTTATTTAACAATTTTAATTTTAATTTATTTGATTTAATCTTTTTTTTGTTACCATTGATTTAAATCTTTCTTGTCCCGCTGTGTCCCAAATTTGTAATTTTATTTTGGTGTTTTCTACGAAGCTGGAAAATATTTTTCAAATTTTTATGGATTGGTTAGGAAATATTTTAATTGATTGTTTACATTTTGCTGGTGAAAAACGACGCTCCAATTGTGGGAGTTTCTTTTTTGGAAAACTTTTTATCAACATAGCGGATTGTTATGCTCGTTTTACCGACGGCTGAAAAGTGCAATTTTACGTTAGTTTTCGTTTTTAAAAGCATTAAGACGCACGACTTACCTTGTGAACCTAATAAAACAACTTTCGCATCGATTGATTGCATAATTTATTGAAATTTAACATGAAAAAAGAACAAAAACAAAAACAAAACAAAAACAAACAAAAAACTACGATCTATTATAATCTAAAGTTTAGGAATTTTAACGCACGGTGTCACTACTAAGATATTTAGTAGCGTCATCGAGTGACAAAATTCTCAAATATTCTCGTTGGTTGGCGCGCAATTTGCTCTCGGACGCCGGCCGATTTAGCACAGTACGAAGCGAAACTAATAAAACAATTTCACGTTTAGTAATTTTTATTTAATATCTTTTTTCAGGTTGAAAGAACGTGAGTTGAGGTGAATTTCGACGTGCTGAACAGATGTCAGATGGTTTGAGTTTACGGGAAAAATTTGAGGTGAGCAAAGGATAGGATAACGCCATTTTTAAATTAACTTTTAACGTTATATGCATGTTTTTGCTCAATTTTTGCTGCAAAAAACGGTATTCATGTGCATTAAGACTAATTATTTGAACAAAAGGATATTTGTTTCGTTTTTCAAAGCGGTATTTTTCATCAAATGAGTTTATTTACATGCCTCAACATGCATTTTTGCATGAAAAAGTGCTCAAGTATACATTTGTGCTAAGTTTGCACCTTTGCAACTATCCGTGCATTTTTGCGTGCAGAAAGTGCTGAACTATACATTTTTGCACATAAAAAAGGCCTAAATATGCATTTACGTGCCGAAGTATGCATTTATGCGACTAAACGTATGCAAAAAGTGCCTAAATACACATTTGTGCATCTAAAAAGGTCTAAGTACGCATTTATGTATGCATTTAAGTATCAAACCTTGCAATTTTTGCATGCAAAACTGCCTAAATATTAATTTTTTGCACATAAAAAAACTTGAATATGCATTTTCACGTAAAAAGTGCCAAAATAAACATGTTTTGGCTCTTTTCGGCACTTTTCGCTTAGGAAGTGAAGTTTTGAGTATTTTTTTTTATGTCTGTGCGTTTTATTCAACGAAAAAATTAAAACTAAGCAAAGAACACGACTCAACAACTCATGTTAAAATACTTATACTACGTCAATGCTACTTTGATTTAATTTATTGTAAATTGGAAAGTGCAAAACAAGTGAAATGTTTTTTTTTGTGATAAATTTACGTTTTTATGGCGCCAAACTGTATTTAATTTTTTTTCTTTTTCTTTTCTTCTTTTTAGTTCCAAGACGCTGAAGGAATAACGGCTTACACTGGGTGAGGTGGGAAGCTGTCATAAGTTTAGATCGAAAATTGTTTGCTAGTAACACAACGTCAACTCGGACAAGACTTATTATTTCTTGAAAACTGTTGCTATTAAAAACCACAAAAACAAACTCGAGGAAAAAAAATCACAAAAACAGAATACCATCTACCAAAAAGCAAAACAAAAACCAACAACCAAATCGCAGAAAACCACAAATTATCCATCTCGTTCAGCGCACACCGGATGAAATAGAAAAACCATCTTTAACCAATTATTCGGCAGGATAGATGCCGCACAACATTGTATAACTACTTGTCGCTACCTTCGCCGTTAGGTTAACATTTACCAAATTAGATTTGGTATAATGTGGGAAATTAGGTGGGAAAGGCGTAGGAGGCATATGTGGGGAATTAGATGGGAAAGGTATAGGACACAGGTCGGGGAAAGGTGTAGGAAATGCCAAAGGGTCAGATTGGGTCGGGTTAGCTTACGAATGGTGGCGTCAGGTGGTCGTACGATGTTGTATTGTATCTATTGTGCGGAGCAATTGATTAAAGAGAATTTTTTGTTTTATTCAATTTACGTTGGGTGTGATGGTGTGTTTGTGGTTCTGTTTGGTTTGGTTGGTTGTTTTGGTTTTGGTTTTTGTGATTTTTTTTCTTCGTTGATTGTTGTGATCGTTTTGTTTGTCAATTTTTCTTGGATAACTTGTAATTATTAGATAAATGTTTTTATACTTGTGACAGCTTTTCACGATTTTTAAGAGAATGCAGTTTACGGCGCTGTTTTCTCTTAATTACATTTATTAGTATTTATAAATATTAATTGTTTATTTGTTTACTTTAATTTTGTACGTTTAGTTTTTTTGAATTTTAGGTTTTAAACGGATGATGTCGTTGTTTGTGGACTTCATTTTGGAGTTTGTGACGCTAACACCTAATGGAGACGAGTCAACAAAGGGTTCAGGGGGTTTACAAATTGTTGTTTATTGAATTTTAATTGATTTATTTTACAATTTGTAAATTGTTTACAGATAATGTTGAAGATACGCGGCTGCAACTTGTTGGAAGATGGTTTTGAGGATTACAAATTGACTCGGCAATGAGCAATCAAGTAGGATTTACGAATGTATTAGTTTTCTGTTATGTAACATAATGGTTTTTAACAGCTAGATGGAGCTCGTTACACTAAATACGGACGCACAAGCATTTTAAGTTTTGGCCAGCCTTATTGACGGGTAATTATTGATGAAATTGTTACATTTGTAAAAGTTTATACGTCATAATTTTTTTAGCATTTTACTTGACGTTTAATGTTTGGCAACTTTTCTCGGGCTGTGATCTCACTCGATACCGACAAATTCAACGTAAGTCCAAACCCAAATTAAAAAAGAAAAAACACCCAAACTGAATCAAACGCTCTTTACAGGAACTGGAATTCTACGGTTCTACGGAATTCTACAAGCGTTTTAAGTTTTGGCCAGCCTTATTGGCAAATATTTATTGATGAAATTGTTACATTTGTATAGGTTTATACGTCATAATTTTTTTCAGAATTTTACGTGACGTTTAATGTTTGGTAACTTTTCTCGGGCCGTTAGCAATTAATAATCTCACTTGATACCGACAAATTCAACGTAAGTCCAACCAAAATTAAAAAAGAAAAAAACACCCAAACTGAAGCAAACGCTCTTTACAGCAAATCTACGCGCAATTACCGACCCACGGAAGCGACCCCTGGCTAATCCATTTCACCGCCGACTCCCAAACGGACCTCCAACTGCGCAAACCATCCAGTTTATTATTGGATGGCAACGCAAGTTTAAAATCCAAAACAAAAACACAGAAAACAAAAATTAATATTAAAATTTTTTACAGGTTGGCCGAATCCACTGCTCGCACTCGTCCTGACGTTCATCTTATTCAAGTTGAACGGGACCCACGAGATCCACAATGGACGCCATGCCTCATAAGTTTGTGTGCACAGCGTTGTCGTCACTCATCTTTGCCGTCACTCATCTTTGTTCCAACGATTTCAACTTAATTCAACGTAGTATTAACTTCAAACTTTTTATCCAAAAAAAAAAATTTAAATCAAACTCTTTTTACAGCAAATCGGAACGCATTTACCAACTCACGGAGGAAAATTCTGGCCAATCTAGTCTGCCGTTTAGTTTGCTATCGAATGTCGATGCAGGTTTGAAAATCTACTTTAAAAACGATGCAAAAATTAGTAATAAAATTGGTAATAAAATTTGTAACAGGTCAGTCGAACGGTCTGCTCGCACTCGCCCTTCGTTTGCCAAGCAGCAGAAACCATCACTATCTGGCGAGTCACCGTCCATTGCGTTATCACGCAGGAGGCTGGTTCATTTTGTTGTCTTTGTCAAATGCAAGTCCCTTGATCAGTTTGCACTCATCGCACCGGAAAGAAAAGTTCAATGTGTGGAGCACCATTTCCTTCTCCGGAAAGAAGAGTTCTAAGTGTGGAGCACCATTGCCGGAATGCAAGCCCAAAGGATCGTCGTTGGCAGGTTGTGAAGATCGGCCATCGGAAAGGTAGGAAGATTTAAGGGCAATATTCGTAGCAGATCTTTTTTTTCTTCGGGGAGGCGTTTCTCCTCCCCACTTTGGATGTGCCACGAATCGGGTTGGGGGGTTTTTTGCAGCGCTGGCAACCTGCGAAGCCATCTTACGTATTGACGTTAAGAAAACATCAAAGGATCGACAATTGGTCATCGAACGAGAAAGATCTTTTTCTTTCGGTTAATTTTGGTAGGTTATGTCAAAAAAAAATTTGTGACGATTATTTTATTTTTTAAATCTTTCTAGATGATTGACATGTGCAACTGGTCTAATGATTTGAGGAATTGGATAAAGGGACTTGCGTATAAGTAATAAATCTCTAGATTAATACTGTCTATAATATTTATTGTTTATTTTTATAAGATTTGCAGGTAGAAAAGCTTATGCTTCGAGATGTTTCACAAGTTTTACATAAATTCCGCCACCTAGATTCAGCACGGACATCAGTACTGGGGCAAATGGACAGTGGAGAAAGTGGACAGTGGATGGAGAAAGTGCAACAGAGATGAAATTAAGAAAACTCAGTGCAAAAATATTTATCTCGCTTTTTATTTGTGCAAACAATTGCATTTTGTACTTTTTATTCTTTAATTTAAATTATATTTATTGTAAAGTGATGTGGAAAGCAGTTATAATTGCATAGTTGAAGTTGTTTGGATAATTTATCAATTTAATTTGTTTTTTAAAATTCTTTTCAAAAGTTTTCAGAAAACAATACTCAAAATGAAATTTGATGAGTAGATATATTTTTTGGCCTTATTTTGGCTGGATAATCAAATTGGAAGATTGAATGACTGAACTGGACGAACTGAGGCGACCCGACCGAACCGACGCGACCTGACCGAACCGACGCAACCCGACCGAACCGACCGAAGCGACCCGACGCGACCTGACCGAACCGACGCGACCCGACCGAACCGACGCGATCCGACCGAACCGACGCAATCTGACCGAACCGACGCGATTCTTCTTTTCCGGGGGGCGATCGACCCCGGAAAAGAAGGATTGCGAAGGGAAAGAAGGACTGCGAAGGGAAAGAAGGATTGCGAAGGGAAAGAAGGACTGCGAAGGGAAAGAAGGACTGCGAAGGGAAAGAAGGAAAAGGACTGCGAAGGCAAAAAAGGAAAAGGACTGCGAAGGCAAAGAAGGAAAAGGACTGCGAAGGCAAAGAAGGACTACGAAGGCAAAGAAAGAAAATGACTACGAAGAAAAAGAAGAAAAAGAACTACGAAGGGAAAGAAGGAAAAGGACTACGAAGGGAAAGAAGGAAAAGGACTACGAAGGAAAAGAAGGAAAAGGACTACAAAGGGAAAGAAGGAAAAGGACTACGAAGGGAAAGAAAAACTACGAAGACAAAGAAGGACTGCAAAGAAAAAGAAGAAAAAGGAGTAGGAAGAGAAAGAAGGACTGCAAAGGGAAAGAAGGACTACGAAGGCAAAGAAGGACTGCGAAGGCAAAGAAGGACTGCAAAGGGAAAGAAGAACTACAAAGGCAAAGAAGGACTGCGAAGGCAAAGAAAGAAAAGGACTATGAAGGCAAAGAAGGACTGCGAAGGCAAAGAAGGAAAAGGACTAAGAAGGCATTTCTTAGTTTAGTCATTCAGTTTGAAGATTTGGCTTATTTAATGATTAATATATATTTTTGTTGAACATTAGTAACTTTTATTTATTTTTATCTCGAAAGTGTAAGTTTTGAGTATTTTTTCTCTGAGGTATTATTTTTAAAGTTACGACTATGCTAAACATAAATGCAGTTATGACAGCTTTCCGCAGCACTATTTGTGAATCGAATATATTTGTAAATATGAATCATATGTTGTGTTTTGTTTTAGTCTATAAAGCGAGTTGCACACGAAGTGCGTTTATTTTTGTTACTTTTTATTACAAAAATCTAGTCGATCCCCAAATGAAGATTACACAACATATCGAACAAGCAAATACCGAAGTACTAACGAGTGAACTAACACTTTTGCGAGAAGGCATTTTGAGCGTCCACAACGGCACACAAACGTGCAAAACATCCGGCAACATTAAACCAACGTCGCGGAGGACTTGGTGCAACATTCCTTCATCCCTCACGACATTGTGCCCAAACTGATCAGTCAATGAGGTCAGGCAACGAGAAACCGCGATTGATAAAATAACCATCAACTTCCAGGGCGTCGTCTCTTCCTTCGTATCCGACAAATGGACGACGAAATAAGTCGAAATCAGCTCGGTGAGCGTGAAAAACAACTGGTGCGTCCACTGGTCGTAATAGTCGTCGTTCCAGTAATTAAACAACATCCACCAACTGTAGTAATGCGGATAAATAGATGCGACGGTTAAAACCAGCATGGAAACGCGTAATCGTCGCCGCATGACTAAATGACACATTTTACGGATCGTCTCGTACAGCAGAAGAAATGCGACGATCGTAACGGACCAAATTTTAAGCGAATTGCTCGTAATGTTGAAGTAAATGTGTTTGTATCCGGGTACTCCCGACTCGTAGCCAGCTGTAGAAAATGACAATTTTTAGTAATTTTTTAATTTGTTTTTAAGTATTTTTTTCAAGACCCTTAAATGTGCTGTCCCAGCAATCGCAAGTACAGTCGGATGGATCAATTTGACGTGAATATTCGTTCCACAAACTGTAAATAACGTCGAAATGGATGTACGGGATGAGGATGAATATGGCTGTGGCTACGCACAAGCTGAGAGTCGTTTCGAAGTCGTAATATTTAGATCCGGAGTTCATTTTACCATCGGTGGCAAAACATGTTTTAGGCTTCACTTTTTCGATTATCATAAAAATCGGTGTCAACAGAGTTATCAGTTACTATGTATTTGGTTGCCAAGCAACTATACTGCTTAGCAACCAATTTATACGTCAGTTTACGGTTTATAGTTTGCTTCCGGTATCTTGATGCTTAATTCACGAGGCTTTAATATTGCTACAACAAAGAAAACATGCGGTAATACCGCAGAAACAAAACGGCAACAACTTTGGACAAATTGGCACGCGATGGCGCCACATATTTTGATTTCACATACTTTACATTTGCTTATTATTAATTTTTCTTTACGGTAGCGCATTAACGATTCCATTCATAGTTTGTTTGTGTAATATTGCATTTTGAAATGTAAATTCATCATTTTTTTCTCGCAAACACTTGAATATATCGAATTAAACAAAATAAACACTGGGGAGTGTATAAAGCACCGCCATGTTTGTGTTTTTCATTATCAGTGTGCAGAAATGGAACTTCTTTTGCTCGTTGCAGCTCTGGCTTGCGCCACAGCTCTTGTTCACAAACCACCGGTAATTCATTTCAAAAGAAAATTAGATTTTTAACATTTTTCACTGTTTTTTTTTTAACAGCCAGCACATATCGAAACCGAAAATGGAGAATACGATACGGAAGGACACAAATTCTACCAAGGAGACATGATCCTGGACCGAGCTCAGTTAGACTACCTGGAGAGTCCAATCGATACGAGGAAAGCGCACAGCGACTTGCGATACCGATGGCCGAACGGGCGAGTTCCGTACAGATTAACCCAAGAGTGTAAATCATGAAATATCTTTAATAATCTTTCGAGAAAACGAGGAATATTTTTTTCTTTCGCAATAAAGCCGAAGAGAATCGCGACGCCATCTTAGCTGGGATTCGGCATTGGGAGGAAAATTCGTGCGTACGTTTCAACGAAGTAGCGGCCAATTATGTTGGCCCGCATTTAATATTTGAACGATCTTCCGGGTATGAAGCGAAATTAAACAACGGACGATATTTTATTTTATTTTTACCTTTTTTTAAAACATAAGTTGCTCGTCGTATGTTGGCCATTGGTATTATATGCAACAAGGACAATACATATCAATCGGACCGGATTGTACTTCGGTAAAAATGTTTTTATTTTTATTTTAATGTTTTGAATTTATTTTGGATTTTATTTAACAGTTGGGTACAGTTGCGCATGAGATCGGACACGCTATAGGTTTCCACCACGAGCAGGGGCGCCCTGACCGTGATGACTACGTGGTGGTTTTAGAGCAAAACATAAAGCCACATTTGTTGTATAATTTCATAAAAGAAAAAGAAGTGAATAATTACAACATCCCGTACGATTTGACATCAGTTATGCACTACGGAAATGATGTACGTTCGTTTTGCTGTTAAGAAATGGTTTTGGAAAATGAAATTTTTTTTTAGGGTTTTTCCATCAACGACAAATACACAATGGTCACCAAAGATCCATTAAAGCATTTCGTGATTGGACAACGAAGTGGTTTGAGTTTCTACGACAAGAAGTTGGCTAATATCATGTATAATTGCTCCTGTAATAATGAATCTCAATTTAATTGTCCTAGACTATGGATTAGGTAAGAGAGACAGATGAGACAAAGCAGGAAATAGATGTTTATACGTTCTTAAGACGTGTGGAGGTAGCGTGTTTACTAAACACGGTACCTCCACTAGTTTAAGTAAGCGCAGCAGTGTCGCATCTGTCTTTCTCCCCGAATCTGTGTTCAGGGCCGGCCTTCTTCAAGTCGGGGCCCGGGTGCGAAAAGAATTGTGGGGCCCCCTACTCTGTAACATTTTCACTAACAAAATGTTTTGCACTTGCTCTTTATTTTTAAAATAGAAATTAACCGTATTGTTTCTTGGAGTATGTTTAAGGCGCATCATATGCCGCAACAAGACATATGGAGTATCCACAAGTCGCATCATATAATACAATGCGACCAAAAGAAAAAGATATGGAGTGTATTGAAGTTGTGTCATATGACAAAACGAAAAACAATGCGTTCACGTTACGTCTTTCTCTGTTGATGGGACCATTGATGTATTGATTTGTTTCATTTAAATTTGTCCCACGAACTAGTGACCGGTAACCTAACGTTGCTCTACTAAGCTTCTATTATCTCTGGGTTAAGTGACGGACCAGCAGCCTCTTGCTCACAGACCATCAACAGAGAAGTGCTACCATTGTATTCTGCTGTTGTACCAAAAGACAGAAACAACTTTGTCTCGTGTATGTTTTGCCTATAGATTTTCTCATCCATTTCGAGCAATAGCACTTTGCAGACCACATTTAGAACTTCAGTAGGTAACCAAAAATGAAGAAAGAATCAATTTATTTTCTCAAAGTGGAGCACTCTAAAAAAAAGTATAAAATAAAAAAGCATTTTAACACAAATCAAAAATCAATACCAAGCACAAAACAAGTATCCAGTTTCAGATCGAGATAAATGGCTATCAAATTTCAAACTAAAATTGATCACTTACTCCATTTTTGGTATCACATTTTTAATACTATATAAGCTCATCAACCCAGCAAACAAATCTGTGCAGTTATGCAGTCTCTTTATCCTGCAGCAATATCTATGCAGCTGATTGTTTGTTTTCTTTACCCTGCAGCAAAACAGAAAGTACTGCAGTTAAACTGCAGTAGTTTTTCCCCCTCCAGCATTCAGACTGCAGTGTAGCCTGGAGTGAATCCTAGCTTTGAATCAAATCTTGACTGCTGTTCAGAAAACAATCACATACAAACAATTGGAAGTAATTAAAAATTTAGAAACAGGTTTTTCTTATTGTTATTATTATTATTATTATATTTTGTATTATTTTTAAATTATAATTCATTTTTTATCTTTAAATTAATAATTTAAAAGCAAAAAATCAGTACAATTGATTTACAAGTGGTTTCTTGGCAACAGTATTTTGAAAGAAAAAAAAAAAAATTGTGTTTCTTGTTTACTGGTGAAGTCTTGCATTTTCATGGAATTAATCAATTAAATTATTTTTTTTTAATATTAAAAATAAAAAAACTTACTTTGTGTAAGAGCAATTGGGAGCAGTGTCATCATTATCTTCAGTTGAAGTATCTTCTTCTACCCTGCAAATAGAATTTGATCCAATTTTATCTTTAATTCCAAAAAAAGCATTAAATTACTAAATTTTGTCTCAAAGTTAAAAAAAAATACATTTTCCCCTCTAAATCAAAACTCTGCTGCTCATTGCTGATAATTCTAACCAAAAATGTGTAAATCATCAACGGTTAAACTGTTTCTGGTTGTGTAATCATTTGTTTTATTATCACCAGACAAGAAAAAGCAATAAAAAAGTAAACAAAACGAGCAAAGCAATAAATTAAGTCAAGTGGGGGCTGCTGATAATAAGTTACATCTGAGAGAAAAACTTACAAAATTAGAATATATTTTGTGTTTAAAAAAAAAAATTTCAAATTCAAAATTCAAAAATAATTACAAAATCACCTGAAATTATAGCAAAACTTACTTCACACGTTAATTGCATCAGCCAGGAAAGAAAATTAGCCAATTTTCAGAAAAATCCCCCAAACCTCAGCAGTAATGGAGGGGCTAGTGATGAAACAGGCAAACTGCCAACCAAGACCCACCATTCATTTTATTACAAATTTTATACAAGTGGGTGAATATATAAAAAAAAATCTTAAAAAATCTATTTATTATTATTATTTTTTTTTTTAAAAAAAAAAAAAAAAAAAAAAAATTTAATTGAAATATAAAAATCGTTAAATTTTTCAAGATCATTTGGTCCAACTTAAATGTCTTAAACATTCAGGAATTATAAGATAAACGAGATAAAGGACTTTCAGCTTTGTTGCTAAGAAACAAATTGATAAGATAAAAGGAAGTTTGGAGCAGATGAGGAAGTTTATATATACAAATATATATGTAATAATGATAGGTGTATGTATTTTTATAAGCAGGTGCATCCCATAATATGGAAATAATGAAATGCTGTGATATTTTTGGGGGTTGAAATGTGGCCCCTGTTTTTTTGAGTCTCGGGCTTACCTGCAATGCCGGAGTTGCAGAAGACTGATTTTGTTTGTTACTAAAGTGACCAGAGAAAAATGTCAAACGGAACTAATCCATTAAAAATAGGTTTGACAAGACTCTATAGAGTGATGAAATGAATAAAAATCCGTAATTAGAGGTGAAATAATAAGGGAAGATGAAATGAGAGTTGAAACCTTATCTCTGTTGTGGTTTGTCGCACCAGCGCCATCGTTGAGTTCGTAAATATAAACCAATCGAATAATGACGTAACATTACGTGATATTATGTTGCGAAATTTGACGTTTTGTTACGAAACTGCCTAGCATCAGCCGATGGTTTTCTATTGGTCGGTCGGGATGGAAAATGGCGGGAAATGTTTTTCGAATTGCTAGATGATTATTAGTAACGATTAAATTCGCTAAATTCGGCGATTTATTTGTTTTAAAATTATGAATTTTAAAAATATGTGTATTTATTAAAATTTATAACATTTGTTTTGCTTAAATAAGTGATTAAAAAGATCAATATCAATTTTTGAAAAATATTATGCCTGCATGGAAAAATACCATTGACGTCATATTTCCGATTTTTATCATTATCCGGGAAAATAAAATAAAATAAAATGTATACAATAAAACAATTAAAAAACGTGTTTTACCTGAGAGCCGGGTACAATTCTTGTTTTTCTCTTAAAACCTGCAAATTGTCATCACTAACCGCCGCAAATGAAATCGGGCCTATAAAAAAATAAATAAAAATAAAAATAAAAAATAAAACGAAACAAATTAAATCGAAAGTTTAATTATCCGATTTTATTTTTAGACGAATCTCAACAATTCTGAGTTTTCGTGTTAAGTGGTTGCATGAAAAGGTCGTTACGAGTCAAGGGTGGAGGCTCGATTTTGATCCCATGTATAAAGTTCCTCATCATAAATCATTCACCGCACATATTAAAGATTAACATTAGAAAAAACTGTTATAAAACTTGGCCATCTCCCAACTCGAGTTACCTATTTTTGACATTCAAAGAGAATAAAACGAATTAAATTATTTACAATGGGTTTTCCAACGCGATCCCAAAATAGTCCGTCCAAAAACGACACAGCCACGGTTCGGTTAGAAATACAAAATGTTAATTTCCGTTGTTTTTAAATACTCACAACTGGCAATTTTGTCATATAAGCCGGAATCTGAATACGATCGAGTTCGTTTCCATAATGGAGGCGTTAAATACTTCTTCATTTTGATTTAATTCGCACTTGCGAGTTGACAAAGTCTGAGCACAGTTGCATCTAAAATTAGAAGCAGAAAAATCTTCTTTTAGTCGAGTATTCAAAGAGGTCAACTGAAATAAATGACGCAAGTTCACAATTTCTCAACATCGTGATAATAATATTCACGCAATCGCGCAATTTCGTCTCCAAAAAATCGTATTTATTTAGAAAAAGAAAAAAAATTTACAATATATTTATATCAAATTGCAAAAATTTTATTCAAGTACATTTTCAAACAATAATAATAAAAAATAAGAAAAGAGAAAAAATAAATAAAAAAAATAAAAAATCTTAGGGGGAACAGCACACTTCAACCTTAATCGTCTAAACATGTCTAAAATCGTTTTCCTTTTCGGTTAAAAATTTTTAAAAAATTCAGTGTAAAACTTGATCACAGTTTCAAAAACGGACTGTAAATTTGTCGTGGGCGGCGAATTTCAGTTTGCATCCGTGGATCAGGCAATGAAACACCCACTCTTTGGTCACAATTGGTTTCTTAAACAACAACAAGTGCTCCCTGTCGGGAGTCGGCAGACTGTCGTCGGCAACGATCACGTTAACGTCCGTAGAATCTAAAAAAAATAAAAAATAAAAATTTTATAAAATAAAATTTTAAAAAAATTACAATTTACACAAACCAAAGGAATTTAAGTCGGTCACGACCCGACCGCCGCTCAGGTTCAAAACCCGCGTTAAAAGTTGAACGCAATCCGAATTCGCATCGAACGCAAACGCAAAACATATTCCGCCAAATATTCTCTTTCGTCCATGCCATTCGATCACTTCGTCGGTGATGAAGCTGTAGCCAGCTGGTAGCATGAAGTCGCCGCAGTCCAGCAGTTTTGCCTTCAAAAAGTAAGGGGAATTAAGCGTTAGAAAAGGGATGCGATTTTTTGTGTTTGCACCTGTTTGCAACTATTGATGATCCATAAATGTGAAACACATGGGATTGAAACTGATAACGCCATGATGTATTTACTCGTCCTGCAGTGCGAATCCGAAATGAGAAAGTAATCACTGATAATCGTTTTGATTTGCTAGAATTAAATAAAATTCAATTAATTCAAAAAAATTAAACGTCACATTTCTCAATTTACGAGCACTCGTACAAACAACCAAACATTCAAAAGATAAAAATGCATAAACACGACAGTTTTACGTCGTTTCTATGTAAATTTGGACATAATTATGTCATTTTTGGTCATAATTATGTCATTTTTGGTCATAATTATGTCATTTTTGGTCATAATTATGTCATTTTTGGTCATAATTATGTCAT
>JAQFXT010000654.1:0-29268 GCA_034683725.1 Strigamia crassipes
ACCCCAACCGGGCTAACCGGTCAAGGTTGCTTCTAAAAATAGTCACTATTGGTGCTATTGTCGATCAGCGTCTTCTTATGGCGAATAAGTGCATTTTTTGCACTACTTTACAATTGTGCATGCGTAACAGTGATGTAATGGCTGCGGACAGGTCAATAGCCAATGGGAGTATGTCGTAAGTTTTGTGAAACAAAGTATAGCTTGACAATCGCCATGTTAAACACATGCGCAGAATGGACTGCGCAGTACGAATTTAGTATCACGATACCGGGCCGAACTGTAGTTTTAGTTTGAATTCATGTAAAAGGAGGAGTAAATCCAACAGTTCAAATAAAGTAAACGTGATTTAATTTCAAGAAACAGACCAGTAATAGCGCCATTAATGTCATCGTTTCCAATTTAAATATCATGTTTGAGATGAGCGCGTAAAGATAGAAAGTACTACCCTAACACGTTGTACACGTGTTATTTTGTACCCTGTGCAGTTTTACGACGACGTTCATCATTGTGGCCTCTCATTTGTTACTGCTCCGTATGCCATCTGTGAAAATGTAATTAAAAACTTATATATTCGCCGAGTCTTCCCATTACTTACTAAAAAGGACAATTCTTTGGTGGAAAGCTTTACATTTTTAGTTCTGTGATGGCTGCCAGATTTGAACCAATTCCCCAGGAATAAATTTATAAGTTTGCTCGTGTGACAGACTCACCCTTTGCACTTTATACACATTACTCACATAAGCCATGGTGGAAACCGACATAATTTTTTTCCTTTCTTTTTATTTATTTCTTTCGCTGTCTGTTTTGATATTTCCCTGGAATTTTCTTCCGTCGACGTCTTGCAACAGTCGTTGTTATAGTAATCGAAGCAGAAAGAGCATTGGATCAAACTGCAGCGTGCTTCCTCTCAAACTGATAGCGTTTATTGATTGAATCGGAAAAGGGTTTATCTTTTTGATATTTTTATTTCAAGCATGGAGGGAAATGGCAAGATAAATAAATATCGTGGTGAATTGTAATGACTTCATGCTATACGGCTTCTTATTCTGCACTCTTTATGCTTTCGGAATGGGCACGAATCCGAATCCGAATCCAAATCAGACCTGCTTGAAATACACAATGCCAATGTTTTATGAAAATATATACAATACAGTTATTTCTTTTTTTAAATGGTGATTTTGTTATTTCTTGCAAGCACTTACGTAGTGTTTATATTATTACGCGTGGCGGCAGCACACACGCGGGCAGCGTAATGGGAAATCATAGCCAATTTCAGCAACAACAATGCACCAGCTTAGAAATTTTGAATTTATTATCTGTTTGTTTGTAAATCTTTCTTTAGTTATTCCTGGTGCATTCTCGACTAAGATCTGCTAAAATGCTTTCTGGCACGTGGCAATGTCTCAGGGCATTTAATTCATTGCTGTGACCACAGCAAGTCAACAATTGCACATTCAGGCTGACCGTATTGATTGAATTGTTTACAGAAGCAGATTGAATGCGGAGGTTCGGATTAACTTAACTTTTATTGTGTATGTTTGTTTTCTAGAAATACAATAGCTACGACTTGACTGCATCATAGAGGAAGAAAGTAATGCCCTGGGTGTGTTTATTTTGGAATATTGTCGAGAGAGGTCGCAGTGCAGCCAAGAGAGGGCAATGCATTTGAACAGAGAAGTCAAAAGTTCAAATTTGATCAAAAGTAATGCCCATGCATAAGGATGAAGTAGAGCTTGTTCGAATGCGAATACAGCGGAACTAGGTTAACCTTTTTTCGAAATAAAAAAAATTATTTGACAAAAATCTATTGTGGATTGGATGCGTGGCAGTGAAGTTGCTCAAGTTTCTCAAGTTTTAACTTGCAAAACGGTCTGTGCCAAACGTTAAGTAATAAAACGGAGGAGAAAAGCCGCGTAGAAGAGCAAATGAAATGAAATGCATCCATCTTTGCCGAAAATGCAAATTATCACATTTATTAAGCGTAGGCAAGTGGGAAGGGAGAAAAAAAGTAGATGGAAGAGTGGCTTCGATTGGAAGAAGAAAAAAGATTGTGAATGCACATTTGAATTAAGGAATGTTGATTGAATTTCTTTTCTGCGCCAAAAAGAAAGAAATGCACAGTGTAGTGAGTCGTTTTCTTATCTGTGAGTAGCAGAAATGAATATACGTGGTGTTGTTGCTTTTCTAGGCGGTGTGCAAGTGTGACGTATTTTAATCAATATTTTAAACATTTGAGGTTTTTTTTTTTTTCTTTTTTTCCACTTTTTCTTTCTTTCGAATATGAGACCCTAGGCTATAATGAGTTTTTGTGTGCAAACGTTTGCTTGTATATTCTAACCATTAAGATGGTGTTGAAAAATCTTAAGAGAGAGCGAAAGATGTTTTTTAGTTGCATATTTCATGGTTTATTAAGTTTAAAAAATGGAGACACTTAAAGTTTGAATGGTTTTCATGCAATTTTAAATGATAATTTTAGATGAGTTTTTAGTAATTAAGTTGTGATTCGGGAAAAATTTGTTTGGGATTAGGGTTTTGTCTGTTGGTTTTTTTTTAAGATTTTGTTTATTGTGATATTGGGTTGTGTGTGTTTTTATTTGATTGTGTTTGGATTACTGGAGATGATTTGAAAGATTGAAAAGGCCAAGGGTCGAGGATGGATGGTTTTGTAGAGAGTTTTTCAAGAATTTCTTGGATTTCTCAAGATTTTTTTACAATTTCTTGACATTTTGACAACATTTCTTAAACATTATTCACTTTTTCAAATTTTTGTTAAAATCTCTAAATTTTTCTTTGATTTTTTTTTTATAAAATTTTTCTGAAATTTTCTAAATTTTCTCTAAATTTTCCCTAAATTTTCCCTAAATTTTCCTTATATTTTTCTAAATTTTCTCTAAATTTCTCTAAATTTTTTCTAAATTTTTTCTAAATTTCTCTAAATTTTCCCTAAATTTCTCTAAATTTTTCCTAAATTTTTCTAAATTTTCTCTAAATTTCTCTAAATTTCTCTAAATTTCTCTAAATTTTCTCTAAATTTTCTCTAAATTTTCTCTAAATTTTCTCTAAATTTTCTCTAAATTTCTCTAAATTTTCTCTAAATTTCTCTAAATTTTTACTAAATTTTCTCAAATTTTTTTAAACTTTCTTACATTTTCTCACATTTTCTCACATTTTCTCACATTTTCTCACATTTTCTCACATTTTCTTACATTTTCTCACATTTTCTCACATGTTCACACATTTTCTCAAATTTTCTCACATTTTCTCAATTTTTTTTAAATTTTCTCAAATTTTCTCTAAAAAGTTTTCAAGTTACTTTACTTTTACTACAAATAAACAGTTCCATCACCTTTTCCTCGTGCAAACTGCACAAGACGCCGTAGAAATTTCATTTCGAAGTGTGTCGTGTCGCCTACAGGAAATGTGAAATTTAAAATGGCGTTGGAATTTTAATATAAATGATCAAAGCCACTAAGTTTAGGAACTGATTCACATTTTTTTCCGTTATTCTTTTCTGTTGAAAGTTATCTTTCATTTTTTACATTTCTAGAAATCGAGCGACGCGTTATGCCAGGTCTGCTGGCTGGTACAGTCGTAAAAAAGAATTCTAAATCATCTCTCGAACACGAGATAGCGCTGTTAGAGGGGAAAGAAAGTAATAAACATGCAAGTGGGTTTGGTATATATCTGAGCAACATTTCCGTTGGTGAAGATTTGTGTGAAGGTTTTGCGAAAATGTTATCAGAATATTGAAACGAGTGCTACATTTTTCCTCACTTTTTTCTTTTCAACTTTCTCTCCTTTCTGGCCAAACTTCAGTGTTTAAAACACGTTCCATCACGAATTACGCCCAGACAGATATATTTTTAATTAATTGTTTATGCGGTTTTATTTTATAAATGGAGAAAAACGAGTAAGACATTCAACAAGGCTTTGATAAGAATTTCACGCGAAGGAACATTAGTTTAATCTAGTGTCCATTGAAATCTGCTAAAACAGAAATTGATTGTCTTAGTTTTAACCGGTTATGAGATTATAATTTGTGGCTTTGTTTGTATTTCTGAACTTCATCTAAACGTTTATTGCTGAGCCACAGACTCTCTCAATGGGACTTGTTCATTGGCTTACAAAGCATCAAGCAAATGTTCCGAATTTGGTAGCATACAGCAAACAGTTCACGTTTTTAATATGCTAATAGTAAAGTTAAAATGACATTTAACAACAACAGCAATTAAAACAAATGGGATGAAAGGATGTAACTTGTGTAGTTTCAATACAGGTGTATGTTTGGCATTTGGATATTCGATCAAAACAAAATTAGATAATAATGTTCCACTGTAAAATCTCAAATAGTTTAGTATTTGAAAGTGTTTGTTTAATATATGGTAATGTAATTTGACAACTGCCTACTAGGTGGCTTATTTTGTACTATTAAAGTTCCTGTTGACCGGAAGTAGGCCCCTAGTTCATGTAAAACCATGCGTTAACTTTATTACCATGTGGGGTGTTATAATAGAGCATTCATCTTCACAATTCTTTGGTTATTTAAATTGAAATTATTCCAATATTTCTGTAAATTAATAATATTTATCGGTTGAATTGATTTTTTTTTAGTATTTTCCCACACTTAAATGTAAAGGAGAAAATATTCAAAAAGTATTTGCTAATATTATCAACTAAACCAATAAATATTATGAATTTATGAAAATATTGGAATAACTTTGAGATAACAGCAATTTAGAAGTTTTTTGAAATTGGTTTTAGTGCAAACACAACATAAATACCAATGTAATATATGGGGAAAAATTTAATTTTGTTTGTAGTGCAATTTTTACTGTAATTGCATCTTGGGTGAGAGATTTTAACTATTTTTGTTTTTGTTTTTTTGTTGTTTTATTTGTTTAAAGAAGTAAAAGTTTTGTGACAGAGTTTTTTTCTTCTTCTTTTTGAATTGCAGAATCGTCTTTAATGGAATACAGCAGTTCATTGAAATCGGCAGATGGCAAAGTGAAGGCATCTAAACACAACAGCTTTTGGGACGACCATCACGACAAGAACCACCAACAACCTTACTTTGACAACGCCACTGCGACCAATGTCACGTCACAGCTGGGAACTACTGCATATCTCACATGCAGAGTGAAGCAACTGGGCGACAGAACGGTAAGGCATGCAAACTTCCCTTTTCTCACTTCCTTTATTGCCCGCTGAATGGCCCGTCCAAATCAGCTTTGGCGAGTTAGCAGTATATGTGTCGTTCGACTCGACCGGTTCATACCATAGTCGCTGATTTGATATTCATGGCAACAACTTTTGTAGCTTTCAAGTGGATGTGTCTGTTGTTGCTCGAGTGTCGTTTCAGATAGGTTTTGTAAAACCATGTCATTTTCAAGTGTGTTTAAATGTATGAAGTAGTTGAATGTTTGCTCACAGAAAAAACTATTGTTTGTGCAATAACTTTAAAACAAAAAAATGTTTGAGCACGGAACTATTTAATTTTGTTTTGTTTGTACACGCACTCAACCAATCTTTAGATTTTTCTGTGGTGAGTTAGATTTCTTTTATTCATATTTAATGAGATTCGGTAATGATTTGCTTCATGCGATGAATTTTTAATTTTAAAATCAACTTAATCTCAACTGGATGTTAGAAAAAAAAAATCAACTTTTTTTGTGTTTTTCTTTATTTTTTTTTATTAGATGCGATTTAAGGGCATGAAGATATGATGTATTTATTATCAAAGCAATAAGCAGAGAGTGACAATAGAAATTCTTGATATTCTCAAATAAAAATTTTTTAAAAACTCAAAATGTTATAATCCATATGGTTGAAAAATACATTGTAAAATACATTGATGCATTTTAAAATATATAGCATTTCATAATACAATTGGAAAGAAATGTATTTTGACAATGCATTTGCAATTATAAAACTATAGTATTTTAAAATCCATTTTAGTATTATGGAATGCATTTTACAATACATTTTACAAGATGTATTATTATTTAAAAATCAATAGCATGCAAAAATGTATTACAAAATGCATTTCTGCGAAATACTATACATTTCTGCGAAATACTATGCATTTTTGCGAAATACTGTGCATTTCTGCGAAATACTATGCATTTATACGAAATACTATGCATTTATACGAACTACTATGCATTTCTGCGAAATACTATGCATTTCTGCGAAATACTATGCATTTCTACGAAATACTATGCATTTCGCAATACATTTAAATACATTGCAAACCCCAAATTTATTTTTTTAACATACAGATATGTATACAAATATTTATTTTAGAAAAGAAAAAAATTAATTTATTGCTGGTTGAGGGGGAAAAAATAATTGCTATCTAAATTAATCTAAGGATTTAATAATGAAGGAGGTGGCATGCGGAACTTAATCAAATGAGATTGGAAATGAGGGAATTTTTTTTTTAAGTTTGGAAGATTATTTAATTGAATATTAGATCACTTTACTCATACATCGGCTTTAAAATCTAATTTCATTTTGAGTTTCTTATGAAAGATAAACATAATTTTTTTTTGTTCAATCTACTTATTCTTTCTGCAGGCCCGCCTTGAATTTATTAACCATTAAATATTGACGTCCTTTTCTGACAGCACACTCTAAAGATGAAAGTGGCTTTCTCTGTTAAATTTTGGTGCATGACACGTCAAGTTCGCATTCTTCTCATAATAGCACGAGTCAAATGCAAAACGAAAATAATAAAATACACTTGCTCAGTTTAATTAACTTCTTTATTTATCTTTAGTTCACTATTTTCTCAATTTGTTTCCGTTGTCACAAACAACGAGTTACTTCTATTGAGTAACTGTAACGGTAACTTAGTTACTAAAACTGTAATTCTGCAGGTTGTGCGTTGAAATTGTTGATTCTGCTATAGAGAAATTTGAAATTTTGATATTCACTTTGAATTTCCCCATTTTTAAAGATTTTTATTTAACTTAACCGAATGTTTCAACTTCCGGTTGCGTCACACCGTTACTAGCGATGTTTAGAGTAGTCAGTTTAAATTTTTTCTTTGTTGTTTTAATAATCAAGCTTACGGAATTGTATTTCTCTATTTTATCTGTTCTCATGTTAACTTTGTTAATCCTTTAGCATGTGCTATTGTTACGTGTTATGTGCATGCTACTATTATTAAGAGGTTTTTTTTATTGCTAAAACAGAATAAACAGCTGTGTTTACGTGCATGCGTTGTTGCTTTAGCGTTAATGCACAAGCGTAAAGCACAAAGCAACGATGCGTTGAAGTTGAAAAATTTTAACTTGATGTTTCTTTTTTAGATTTTCATTTATTTAGTGGCAGAATAGAAGTCTTTGCACACAAAAAAACCTACTTTTTCATATTTACTTGTTTTAAATTACAATTAAAATTATTTGGTAGGGGCCTCCACCATTTGTTGTCTCTGGACAACCACCGCTGTAAATCTGCCTTTTGCTTATTTTAATGTAACTGGTGTGTTGGTAAATTGTGATCTTGGGTGTTGTTTAAGGCTAAGGTTAGGCCAAGTGTGTGTGACACTCAATTTATAAAATGTGCTACACACCAAGCTGACAGCAACGGCTCAAAGTTACTAATTGCACTTGCAGAGCTGCTGTTGCTTCTCTCGATATAAAGTTGGTTGCCATTATTAACTTGGACGTGTAATAGAGCAATAGAGTGTGAAGTAAAGAAGGGAAAAAAGAAATAAATTTCTGAGAATAGACCACGCCATGAAATACCAGACAGCATTTTTTGTGTGTGTGTTGAGAATGCTTATATTGCTTCGCTCATCAGTGGATGCAGTGGTAGTGCGGATAAAGGTGAAAAGTCACTAGTGAAACGACCGGGGATAGAGGAGAAATTAAATAAATGATAATGCGATATGAATTAAGTATGCGGTGGATGGACTAATACGAGTTCTCCAGAAACATTTTTAGAAACTGCAAATTAAACTAAACAGGATTAAAAGTAAAGTTTGATGGAAATGTTAAAGCGAAATTGAATTTATTTGATTAGTAATGTGTAACTTGACCACCAGGATCTGAAATTGATTATTAGATGGGGCGTGAAAGTAAAACGACATTGGAATGCGGAATATCCAGTTTTTGGTTATTTCGGATTCAGATGCAAATGCAAACTACTGTATTATGAAGGGCATGTTCTAAAATCATGAGTCCGACTAGGGTGCTGGATAATTCGAACTAATTGGGAGTGCCAGATAAAACAAGTTCAAATTCTTGCAGAAAAATCGACTTTTATGGCGTGCCATAAAAAGGATCAACCAATCAGAGCTCCAGATCTGGTTAAACTCGCATTTTAGAGCATGTCCTCCAAAGTAGGATAATACGGCAGTATGTAGCTTAATGTTCTTCAACATTGTTGCACCATATCTGTGTTAGTTTGGTTTGTTTGCTTAAGCATACAACATATAATGGACCAGTGGTTGAAGTAGACTTATTGGGGCCTCTCGTTGAAATAAGGCTTTTTACCTACCACCAGTTGGCACGCATGCAGTGACACAAATGTGGAAAATTAAAGATTTATATTTATTTTATTAAAAACTTACAAAAAACCGAAATTTTCATCAGTAAATAACACTTTTTTCGAATCAAACACTCCAAACATCACGTTATTGTTATTGTCGTCAAGCGCTTATGCCAACCAACGTTCATAACGCGCATGCGCGATGCGCGCCACTTGGTGGTAGCTAAACAACCTTGTTGAAGACGGTTCATTTTACAAACTCGTTTTATCGACGCCGTTTCTACTTTACGCTGAGGTGCTTTTTGTTCCTTCAAGAGGGGGCTAGCACCTCCAGACCCTTCTGGACCTAACCTTATCTTCTTTTTTTAATTGTATGCTGCCAATCTGACCGCGAGGTTCTGGAAATGCTGTGTCGATAAAATGATTCGACCTGCCTTCAACTTAGCTTTCGCTTTCATTTTTCCTGGGGGAGAGGGCCCTGTTGAGTAGCTCTGAAGCTTAAGCTTCATCAACCTCATAGTAGATCTGCTCCTATAAAGTTAAATTCACATGCATGCGTTGTTGCTTCAGCGTTAATGCGCAAGCAAAAAGCAAGGAGCATCAGTGTGTTGAAAGTAAAAAATTTCAATTTCAACTTCACGCGCTACAACACACAAAATCACAATGCGCATTGCGGAGAAGTTCACATACAAAGCATCGCATCAAAGCAGCTTTTGTGCGTAACGCATGCTTTAACGCATATACATGGTCAACGCGCATCATTTTGCTAGTTTCTCTGCAAACTAACCAAATTGTACGATATACCACAAATAGTCAAACTAGTTAAATTGTTTACCCATTGACCGTAAATGGTATGAAATGAGCTCAATGTAGGAAGTGTTCTGGTCTTGCCAGGGTTGAGATGTTTACATTTAATTTCAAGGCGTAAAAATGTAGTTGAGGTTGTAATTATAATCTGACGGCGCAAGGCAATGACAGCTATGTCAGTAAATGAATGTCGCTGCACTGTGCTTGTGTAATCAGTGTAGAATAATGCAATTAATCAGTCGACACCTTAGGAGATATGTAGGGTGTATTCGACAGCTGTTTTAATTTGCTATCGAGTGTTATGAATAATTGATGTGCCAATTTTGTTTGCAAATGGGCAATAATCTGTAATTGAAATTTGATTTGCAATATTACACTTTGGCTCAGATTTAGTGTGTGTAGGTGCAATTGCAGATTGGTTTCTGAGTAAATCAAATTTTCTTATTTTTCTATCTTGTTTTATTGAAAACACAGACAGATTTAAATTGTCTGATATTTTATTCGCTTTTGCTTTGCAATTAAAATGTTGTGACAAATTTTGTTTAACTGTTTTGATTGTATCTTCGTGGACGTGCCATTTGATTATCAACATTATTTATAGTCAACAAAGTCGCGCCTGCACATCAGTGCATAATTAGTCACGAAGTTGGTTTATGGCGTTCGGTGATTGCAAACAATTTTCATGTAATTGAATGTGACGTATGTGCACTAGAAGTCGAACATACTCTATTCTGCGCATGAAGTATCCTATGCTTTATGGAGTGAAAAGGGTGACCTTAAACGTAATCCCAAAACAATAAATAATTACTTAGTAATAATAATATTATTATGCACTGTTGCTATAGGGATTAGTGTGTAATTGAATTATGCACAGATGGATTAGGAAACATTAAATTAAGTGATTTATTGCCGAAGCTTGTTTAGATCACTAATAACTCACAAGCTAAGCCCAAAACAGCAACAGGCCTTGCTTTGCTTTGGGTGGAATTTGCAATAACATACAATTCATATTTTACTAATGCGTTATGAAAAACAGTATGAATTTGGTTTGGTTTCTGTACCTTTTTGTACACCAACAAGCAAGATTTGGCGTTTCAAAGAAACCCAAATTACACCGTTAATATTTAATATGTTTGGAGACAACTAAAAGGTTCCCAGCTCGGAAAGTGTGCAAAACTGAGCAAGAGTGGGTTTGATGGGGGTACAGGGAGGGATGAGCTTAAGAGGGAGAAGCCAGTAAAGGAATGCTAGTTTTTGGTCGGAAGATGGTTGTAAGAGAATAAGTCCTTAGATTCCATTTGGGGCGAAGTCATCAATATTTGATAAAGCAGAAGACTCTCGGAGCAAGTGCATTGTCTGACGTACTAATGCCATAAAAAAAATCCAATGGTGTTTATTTTTTTTGTTTCTGTTATTTGGGTAAATAAGTGTGAATGTCAGAATTTATGCAACAATGAACACAATAATGATGATATTTGAAGATTACGATTTTGATTAATCTAAGCAACAACACATCACTCAAACTATTCATATTGTTGTTGATGTTGTGATTTTGCTGATTATTGCATAGGAAATAACCTTTCTCTTGCCAACAATGTTAACTTATTTATTTATTTATTTATTTTTAATTTTTGATTTTTGAAAATTTTACATTCTTGTTACGTAAATGCTTTCATCAAGCGCGGAATGTTCATTGAACGCGGTATCATTTGCAATGCGGGTGGAATGTCAACCTGTATAATTAGAGCTCGGGTCTCTAATTGAGTGCTGGTATCTAATAGTGCACTAAAGGGGGAGATCAATAAATTTTTTTAACTATATGTGTATTACTATGCAGGTTTCAGTTAGTACGCGAGGGAAATCTAGGGTTCTATTAATAGAAGACGGGTTTTCTATCAACGCATTTACGGTAGTTTATTTTATGTGTTTTTCTTTTGTTTTCTATTAATCACGGAGTTTATGTGTGTGTTTGTGTTTTATTTTCTATAGATTTGGCACTGCTTCAAAATTTGCCGGTTGTTTTCTTATCACGGCGTGGCTAAATTTCCTGAACCCATCGAATTACCAACAATAGGGGAAGGGAGTTTGGAATCATAGAATCCAATGGTTGTCCATTCTTCGGATTCCATTTATAATCAATTTTTGTTAACCCCACTCAGCCAACATCAAAGGTTTCTTCTATCAACGTAATTGGAAAAGTAATTTTTTTTTTTTACAATAGAATGAATTTAGGTGTATGAAAGGGACAACAAACGGCTGTTGATTTTGTGTGATTCAGCTTTGAATGCGTGTGTTTCATCTTTAATTACACTGTACTGACAATGTAGAAAAAAAGGCGGCTTCCCTGCTTAATCTCTGTTTGGTCTCTAAATGAACATCGATTTTTCACCATGCACATTACACTTAAGTAGGACATTAATACAATTTTCTGTAAAATCCAACACCAGGTTAAGCTCAGCTAATGTCTCAAGGATGATTATTAAAGATGAATCAATCATCTGCAAGACTGCTTCTGCTTGCTGCAATTTTTTTTCTTCATTTATTTCTTTTTATTTTCATTTGCAGTTAGTGGAATTGAATTGCAATGATTAAAAATCTTCCATGTGTAATTAGGAGTTCACAAATTTAGTATGAGTGACAAATTGAATGAACTTTTGCAGGGATTAATATGTGCATTCATCATTTTGATTTTTTGAATTTTCAAATGTTCGAAAATTTGAATTTGGATCAAATTAGTTCAAGAGCACTTGGAACTTGAGTGAAGATATTTTCATTTATATTTATATTGTGATATTTATATTGGCTTGCATCCAGCTTGGGAGCTGTGTATTTGACTTTATTTGACTGGCCAAGGGAAACAGTTAGTTCTTGGAGCATGCTCAGGACAATTTCCGTTGCTTTTTAAAGGCGCGATCCATCATCTAAGCAACTATCGCTTTTCTTTTTTTATTGCTACTTTTTATTTTATGGCTTCTTCCTTTCAATGTGTTTATTCTTTTTTCTCAGCTGTTTGATAGTTTACATGTCACTGAACATCCTCCAAATTTGGCGATTTATGGCTGATATATACGGATAACAATCGTGAGATTTTGCCACTTCTGGAGGGTTTTCCACTACATTAGTAGAAATTCGAGAAATTGTTTTCAAGTGCTGAAGTGAACAAAGAGGTACTTATTAGCTGACACAGCGCCACAGTAAAAGTATATTTTTAGAAAAGTTTAAAAATTGTAAAATGTAACATTTCTTTCTACACAATAACAAATAAAATCACAGAGTGGTGACATTATTCTTAATTTTTTATTTTTTTGGGGTGGTGCAATTGGGGGTTTTATTAATCCAGTTGGTGTTGCGATTGTGCGATCTGGACAATTTAACAATTTTGTGTTTGTCACGTGATATCTGTTCCACCATACACCAATCACATTCATAATTACTAATACAAAACTCCAAATTGTCTAAAAGGTGGTTTTTGCAATTAAGACGAGTGATTTTGAGGCTTGTCAAACTCAAAACAAAATGGAGGTGGCCAAGCTCGATCTAAGGGACCAACTTGAATTGTCATCAATATGCTGGACCACATAACAACTGGAAACTCAAGAAACGACTTTGGCATACACGGTGAAACTTGTGAGTGTTAAAATGCTGCTAATTACACTATTTTAAACAACATGCGTTGTATCACATTAATTATACAGTACTCGTTTTTTTGCATCTCATTTTCAATTGGTAGGGCACAACTAAAACTCAACACAGAATTACAAAATCAAGTGATTGTTTTAGGAGGCTTTTATAATTATTGATTTTGTGATTAATGCAAAATCACAAACATGCCAAATCATGTACATGAAAACTTCTAATATCACATCGGCTTTATTCATCCAATAAACAAACACAGAGTGGATTGTTCTAATTCTTAAATTCTGGTGGTATTAAGGGACAATTTTTCGAGAGGAATGGAAAACAGAGGTGTGTAAAGTCCAAGTGAATTAAATTTGCATTTGGTGAGGATCTAGCGCGCAAACAAGCGCAGCATCGTGAATTTTTCTGGTTTAAAGTTATGAATCGAGTGTGTTAATGTGTGGTTGGTTAAATTTGAGCGCGGCACAAATTTGTTGGCCAAGTTTTGTAGGTGCAATTCGCATAATTGCACAAATGGAAGCGGAGAGAGCCGAGAAGCTCGGGCGACTGCAGGGTATTATCTCTTCCATTTCTTGCCACGAGTTGAGATGAACAAAAAAGTGAAGTTAATGCATAATTTGCTCTTTCATTTGCCAAGTTGTTGAAGAAAGTCTGCTGCAATCATCGTTATTCAAATATTATATGGCAATAATGAATTTTTTTTCCAAGTAAAACGGGAAAGTCTTAAGTATAATTTATTTAGGACAAATGAACTCATTTAAAAACTACAAAATTGACATTTTTGTTTAAGAAAATCAGACATGTTGGAGCTAAACATAGACAAAGTGAACAAATCTTCAAGGATACATGTGAATTTTGTACATTTTACACATTTGCCACAAGTGAGGTAAAGATTGCAACACAAAAATAAATAATTCCCTTTTAGTTAAACTATACTGAATTTTCAGCCAAAAAACTTTTAAAGTTTATGCAGGAAAAACATACATAATTCATAATTGGTAATTTAATATTCTTGGGAGGGTACATTTAAGCTTTTTGAAAAAGTGAAGAATTATTTATCTTTTTACTTCTATAACTGTAATTACTTTTGCCATAAAAATAAAAGTACAGGGTAAAAATATGTTCAAACTGGCAGTAGGAAATTTGTACGTATTTATAATTTCTACACAGGAAATTTTGGTGAAATTTTGATCAATTAGGATCCGTGATAAATAAACTGTGTATTATTTTGTTGAGACGGTGTTTTATTCTTGTTGGCAACTAGTCATCCTTGTTGGCAACAATTCTAGACTCTCAATAATACTACTAATGAAACAATGATGGGTGTATTTGTAATTTTTATACGCATCATAATTAATGCTAGGAAAAAGCCAGAAAGTTTTTAGCACTTTTTCATTAGTTATAAACCTATAAACGCGTCACACTAAAGTGTAGAAGTAGAAGAAGGAGCTTCTTTTCGATCGAAATGGAAGCATTTGCTGTTTTTATTGCATCTTGTTGGTAAGATTATCTCTATGTTGGTTGGAATTGCATCCTTACACCGCCATATAGTGACGTCATGGCGCGCACACTCCGAAATGTCGTGAAATTTCTGGAATGTAAATGTAATATTGGTGTTGTTTTGTTGCATAAAGTGAGAAAAGTTAAATATTTCCGTTTCGTAATATGTTTTTCTTTATTGCGGAGTCGTTTTGGGTTTAGTTTAACTCATTTCATTGTACATTTCACAAGTTTGGGAGTAATTTTATTTGTTTTAGGACTTTGTGTTCACTAGAAAACTTGTAAGATTATTTGGTCTAAGACTTTGCACGTTTTTCCTTTATTTGTTCAAGGGACTTGTACATCAGCGAGTAATTTAGACCGACTGATGAAGGGTATCAACACTGGGAAAAGATATAAAAATAGAATTCTTTTTTGTTTAATGTTGAAAATGGTGATAAACAGGTCATAAGGTAGATATGAAAGCGGTTAGATGGTATAGTGGATATTGCAGTGAAGCGAAATACTTCAAATAATTTATTTTAATACTTACTTTACTGAAGAAAAACAGTTTGAGATACAAGATAAAGTCATTTTATTTTGAAATTTTTTTTTATTTATTTTAAGTATCCAATGGTGGGTGGAGGGTGGATGGACAAATCGTTGACCGCCGTTTCGTCGAACACATTTCAGAGTGACAGTTTCTACCAACCCCAAGGTTTATTTTGTTGGAATAAAATGCAGATTTAAACTATAACAACTTGGATTTATGCCATTAACATACTACTGCTTGAGGGTCAAGAACGTGCTAGGAAAAAGTGACGTCACAATGCTCACTTCTTTTGTTTTACATACTATGCCATCTGGCGGTCAGGTGCCCCAACGGTTTCCCAACATCGAGATATTGGATCCGTAGGTTACACTTACATTACTAATATAACAGACTTATTTTACGTGAGTAAAACAATACGACACATCTTTTAAACACTGACAAAGTGAAGGTGGCAGTGGAAAATGGCGGTCGACGCTTAGGACTAAGTATTATAACAACTAAAAAGCCGACTTAACTGGCAGCCATTTTGAGTTTGGTTGTATCCAGACGTAAATCACTTGATAAAATCTGTGGTATTTGTTTTGTAATTTTTTATGATGGTTTATGGCTTTTTTTGGTGTCCATTCTGTTTATAGAAACACTATAAAACCAGCAAAAACAAAAACTTTGTATGCGCCTAATGAGTTTTTATCTTCCCTGGTCAGTTTTCCAGTAGAGAAATGTGTGTTTGCATTGCATCACATACATTTACATGTTTGGAGACTCTTGGACTGTGACAAATCTTTATTTTTTTGTGTGTGTTCTTTTCTCACTTTTCTTATTTCCTTGTGCAGTGAATCTAGGGAGCAAGAGTTCTCCCTTAACTTAAAATCAATAGTTCTCTCCTCTTTTTCTTTTATTTAAAAAGTAGGTTTTGCTTATCAAAATCCGTTCCTCAAAAAATTGTATAGGCTTAAAAAAATGAGATTTTCAACCGAATAGAAGTGAGGGTTGCAAGAGATTATTCTAGAAGGAAGGGAACAGGTGACAGTGTTAGATACTAGGCTTAAAGCCAGTGTGCAGTTAAGGATAAATGAAGTTTATTTACATGTCACCAGAGGAAAAGTTTAGCAAAGCAATGACAAAACTAATTAGTTGTATTTTAATTTCTAATTAGCAATTTCCCTCGTCAAGCTGAGGTGTTTAAATGTTTATTTGTAAATTTCGATATTATTGGTTATTTCGAATAAACTTTAAAAAACGAGTCGCTTGTCTGTCATTCGTGGCCTCTTTCAACCGAGAGTCTGACATCATGGGTTTTATTTCTTTGAACAGTGTCACATGAATCTTGCTTTGGGCCTTACCTCCCAAAGGAAGGAAACGTGAAGTCTCGTCGTTACCACCAGCTGAAGTCATGAAAATATATTTGTGAAACCTGACAAAGCTTTATTCCTGCTAGAGGTGGTTGATAAATTGAGTCTTTTCTGTAGATGCACATATACTTGAAATGGATTCAGGTGTCGAGTTGTTGATAGATTTATGAAATTTCTGCTTATTTATCATTGGGTTTGATATTTGATATTCAGGGGAGAGGGGGATTTTCTATTTTTATTTATTATTTTATTTAAAGTTTTGCTGCTTTGTTGAATTTAAATTTGAAACTACAAAATATTTAACAATAATTTATGATTAAAACACAAATGAAATTAGAAATGCTATAGTGTCGAATTTGAAGCTGAAGCTTTGAAGATATTTAACAATAATTTGTAATTGACATTAGAAAAGTTGAAATGTTGTAATGACTTTAAAATTTATAAGTATCATTAATATAAATAACAGTAAACGAGGTGGCTTTGCTGCAAGTATCAATATCCGGAGATGAAAATGAATACCCTAATTTACGGTGTATAGGCCACGGCTTATACAAAGAAAAATGTTGATTTCTCTAAACAATTCAGATCAATTCACTACATTTTGGCTAAAATTTAGACAAATTTAATTAATTTTAGTTAAAATTTAGATGCAATCAATGAATTTAGCTAAAATTTGAATAAATTTAGTTATTTTGAGTAGATTTTACCCTAACTTACGGTGGTTAGCCGTGGCCCCTGTACATGGGTGTGGACTGTACACCGTAAATTAGAGTAATTTAATAGCGGCAATTATTCAATTTGCTTTGTGCCATGTTTTGATTTGTTGGCTTATAGCTCTCGATAGAGTTTTCTTTGTCTCCAACTCTTTAAGGACCTGGAGCAGTTGCAGTTGTAATGTTTGGAATGGCATTCCTCCGTGATATGGTTGTAAGGATTGCTGGTAGGAATTTATGCATAAACGGAATGCACATGCGAAAAACGAGTCAAAATATTATTCTTACATTACTTAATTTCTCTAGTTGCTTTTCTCGTTTCTTTCTTCAGTTGCACAACAGCTGGCTTTTTTATTAATAAAAAAAAAATCGAAACCGTTGCAGTTAATTTAAGCATAAATAATTTCAAATTTTTGAATTTTTTTATTTAACAAAATAATAAAGTTTTTAGATTGCTTTTTCTTTTGAAAATTCAAACATTGCCTAGCAATCCCCACAACAAAAGCCATTAATTAAAAAATATTCTCTTAGCAACTTGAGCCAATAACAACTTCAAGATTTCCAGCTCCTAACGCCATCTCACGGAGAAATGTCAAAGAAACGGCTCAAAGCGGTCAATATTCGTGCAAAAATCTGGCAAACTAAAACCAGGAATGGAAAAATATGGTTAAAACAAACCAGACATGTCTTTATCTCTTTCTATCTCGAGATAAGCGTGTCTGTTGCTGAATTAATCTTTCTGGAAAGAAAGGTGAACGTGGCGTTTGTTTTCTCTGGAATAGATTTTAATTATTCACGTTTACCGTGATTTTTCTAAATGAAGTTTTTGTCATGCCATAGTAGGACTAATGCTCCCTTTCCGTCTCTTTGATCGATTTTCGTTCTGCCAACTCAGTCTTTATGCACACTATAACATTGGCTTAAAAATTGCAAGTCCTTGAACCCGTCCAAGTCGGTACGTTAGCAGGCAAAGTGGCTTAAAAGTGGCAGCAGAGCTCACTTGAAAAATTTTCCATTACCTCGAGAGCATACACACCTCAGCGATTGGAAAGGTCCGCCACTAGGGGCGATGCAAATTGCAGTAAAGTTGTTTTACCTTAAAGTGGAAGCGTTTCCTACTGGCGGATTTGTCAATGGAGGACTTGATTTGTGTTGGAGGTTGGGGCTAATTTGTTGCTTGCATTCGACAAAGTTATGCGGAATTTTGAGTAAATTCAATTTTGATTGCTTGTGCGCATTTTTATTATTATTTTTATTATTTTTTTTTTTTTAGTGCGAACTTTGTGCGCTCTGTTTGGCTTTTGCTTAAATTAATGCTGTTTGGATTTTCAACTGCAGTAGATGGAGAGAGAAAAAAAGTGCAGCGCGATTTGGCTCTAATTATATCAATGGCTTTCAAATATTGCTCGCGAAACTCATAAGTTTTCGGCTTTCCATCAGACCAACTTCTTTTAAAGATTGCATACATCATAAAAGTTTGCGATCAATAACGGGAGTTGATCAATACGCATTTTAATTTACACTGGAGAGAAAAATGATGAAAGTTGTACTAGGATTTTGAAATAACTCGAGTGGCCTTGTTTGTATTGACAAAACAAAACAACATCATGTGTTGTTTTTAATCATTGTGACCATTGAAGATGACCCGGAAGAGTCGAAGAGATTTGCCCAATTAATGTATTCCAAAATGCATCACATTTCGTAGATTTTTATTATATTGTTTATGCATTAAATAATGCATTTCGTAATACGTTTTACAAAATGTAGTGTCATTTGCGAACCAATAGCATGTCGTGAAACTTAACTGCATTTCAAAATACATAGTAATACATTGAAATATAGTTGCCATGTCATGTTATGGAATATTAAATAAAATGTCAGCGTTAAAAGTGTAAAACTTTTTTTCAGGCCATGCATAATTTCATTAATGGTATTGCCCAATTGATGAAGTTGTTAAAGAAATGCTGTAATTACATTTGACTGCTCCAACTCTTGACTACTTTGTGGTCTTGGTTGAGAATGGTACCACAGCATGAAAATGTACATGCAAAGAGAGGAGATGAACAATGAAGGGAGAGAAAAAGTCTGCTTCTAAATTAAGCTGAACTTTTCTCCAACAGTTGCATTATTCTTAAGAGATGGAATAAAAGGGGAAATGAAAAGGCACTGTTCTTGCATTTCAATCTACTTAGTGTGGATAGTACATCACTTGTGCGAACTGAGTTAGGCCTAATGCATTTGCCAATTACTTTGCAACTGCTTTTCATTTACGTTTCAAAGAACGTGTTTCTTTATAAATACCACTTTGGAATATTTTTTTTTTTAATTTTTATGTTTTTCGATTGAATAGAGCTTATATGTTGTCATTGAGTCGTATTTACACGCTGATGATTGGTATGATATGCTGCAACAATTAGCTAAAACTAATTTTTAAAAAGGTAATAAAAGCTCGCGAGAATGACTGAAGCATTTGGGAAGAATGTGACATTAATATCCGCCATTTTGCTCGATTTATGAAACAAGTTTACATAAGGAAATCTTTATAATCTTAAGTTTGAAATGAGTAAAAGGTGGCATGCAAATTTCATGACTAATTACTCATCCGAGTTTTGTTTTAATGATGAAACTATGGCAGTAATTTGAGCAATATTGCTAATAAATCATCCAGTTTTCTAATTACTACGAAGTGGATTATTTGCAAAGAATGATAAGCATGTTGCATTCGATATTATAACTTGGCTCTATAAATCTCGCTCGATGTAGCAATTTGCGTGTACACAAAATGTTGCAGGATGGAAGAGGAAAAAATTTAAATGAACTAGTTTATTTTATGGAGTTAAAAAAGAAGACAAAGAGAGAGTTCTAAAAATTCCATTGGGGACATTGTAATCTCCTATCACCCTAATAGGAAGCGTTAAAGAAAGGAAACGCTGAGTGATTCTTGCAGTCATTACGCAGACCTTCACCCGTAGAGGCAGGGAAATCATGGGAATTTTGGCACGTCTTAGGCTCGCTCTTCAGGTTGTTAACTTTTTAATGGATTGCAATGGAAATGAAGTTGCGCTTAGGCACAAAGAGGATGCTGAAGATTGTTGAGAAGAAGAATGAAATGAGAAGTTGAAATGCGGTTGTGCACGAAGATTCTTCAAATGCTTTTTATACAGACCTATAAAAATGGGGAGATGTTTATCTATGGTTTTTAATAAAATAAAAAAATATATACTGTTCGGTTTGTGAATGGGTTGACGAGTGTTGCAAGTTTGAACTACCGCAATAGACTTGGTGTATGCGAGACTCTTTGGGTTGAATTTTGGGATAAAAATCGTTGGTATCTATGGAATTACTCGTTTTGTTGCATGTTGTTTAGTTGTTACACGCGAAAACAATCCATCGTTGCAACTACAATGTTGCGCAAGGAGAGGAAAAGTTATTTGTGTGTTTATTAATTTTGGTGTATAACTGTAATTGCATAATATTATTTTTCTAAATGTTTTGTGTCTCAAAGAGTCGAGTTGTCTCATATTGGGTGACATTCGTGATTCATTGTGTAAGTCACACTTTTGAAGCATTGTGTTGAAAACTGAGACGTTATTGTTTTATTTTGTATATAAGTGATGGTTTGGTTCTGTTTGCTTTTAACCTTACTAGTATGTTGCACGTTCAGGTGCAACACATGTAAATTAGCTGGATTCTGTTGCGTTCATAGCAAAGTTAATTCAATCAGACAATCAACATGACCAGTGAACAATGAATATTGCAGACATTGTTATATAAATGTAAATATTTAGGCGTCAGATAAAAAATTGGCATGTTTTCTTGCTTTCTTTGCTGCCATTTTGTTTAATTTTTTCAGTATATTTTTTATAACGGATACATACAGACTTGTGTCTGCTCAGTCTGTTGCCAATCCCAATCCAATCATCGAATAGGGTTGTTGAACTCAATTAGCGAATGGAGTTGTTGAACAGAGATCAGTGTTTCAAACTAATATCGTTTGTCTAAATCTGCAGTATCAAATGAGATCCAAAATCTTCGTCTAGACGTGATATTAGGTGGAAGCCCTACCTAGGGGTAAAGTAGACTTGTTTCAAAGAATCGTTGTTTATTCATTTGCAACTTGCGTTTTCAATCGAAGTTTGAAGCTAACAGTTGAAAAATTGGCCAGATGAAATATTTAGTTCAATATCTTTTTAGAGAGACGAGGCGTAATTTACTTTAGTGTGTAGCAAGACACATACAGACGTTTGTTATTGGCAATGTGAAGCAGCTTCTGTATAAATGATACCATTTATCACAGTTTGCAGATACGACAATTCTGATGAATTTTCACCGATTACCGCAACCTTATGTGCGAACCGGGCCAAATAAACTTTCCTTCTAAGCCGAGATATTTGTGATAAATGAGCAGGCAACATATTGGAAAACAGCATGTGCTAAAAGTCCTCTTGTCGCGCGACTTTTTCTCGAGCATTCTTTCTCATTTTCTTTTCCCTCTGCGTTTTTTTCCTCTCCACTTTTGAACATTAACTTTTACTAATGTGTTTCTTAAATTTCTGAAAATGTGCCAGAAATTATAAAAGTGATGAATTCATTTTGCGAAAGCGTTCATTTATTTATAAGAGTTTTTTTTTTGCTTCTGTTTGCTTTTAATTTATTCTTTTCTCTTTTCATCAGACTGGCTTGTAACATGTAATTAAAGAATGTAGTAGGGGGCTTTTTTTTTATTTGCATTTTTATTTTTCTTTCTTCACTTCGTAATTTGCTCTGGATATATTTTTTTTCTTTTCCTTTTCTCACTCTTCTTTTGTCTCGTGTCGTTTGCCGCCAGAGAGAGCTGTTTGAACTGCAGTAAAACTCATTCTTCACAACATGCAATTACTGTGATTTCTTTAGCTTTCTCTTAATGTTGAAATTGCACACCAGGGAGGTTGCCTGCATCAAATCCTTGCTGTTTACACTATACAAGACAACAATTTGAATGGTTACTAGACAAAATTGGCGAGAATCCTGGGAGTAAATTAACACAATTGCACTGGCTACACGTTTGGATTCAATTAATCGCGTTTGTTTATTGGTTGAATTGAAAATAAACACGTTGGAAAACGAGCAAACAACGGAACATAATTTAGTGCTTTCTTCAAGTCGAGGTGTCTATTGCAATTTTACTTTTAAAATAAAATTATTTTAAGTTTGCATTCGAAAACGGATTGATAGGTGGTCACAGATTAAATGGTTTTGGGAGTCCAACAAGAGCTGAGACTGATGCAACTGATACCTTAACCGGTTACCACGGGCAATTAGTTGAGAAAAGTGTGATCTCACGAGAAGTACAAAGGGTGAATCTAAGACGGAAGTCAAGATGTAGAAAGACGTGTTCTGTTTCAGCTGAAAATGCATTTGGAGCATTAGAAGTTTCTGTTTACATCGTTTTTGGTGTTTACACAAACAACGATAGTCGAAGAATGAATGCCTGTGAGATTATTTTGCTTTTGTGTATTTTTAGCACATAAAGCATTACCCTAATGATTAGATACAATTGTTACCTGGTACAGTATCTATGAGAAACTATTTGTATTGAAACAATTAAAACAATCACTTCTCGTTTGAATTGTCAATCAAGTAGTTTATTTGATTTCTTTTTAACTTGTTTATTTATAGTTTAGTTTTTTGGTTTTACAAGTAGATGGTAATTAAAATTTTTTTATTTTTACTCAATGAACTTCTTGCAACACAATTGTGCTTTTACGCGCGGTTTTTGACGTTGGGTGGCTTCACCTGCAAGCATTGTGTCAATTGGATGTTCGATCGAGCATAAATCACTTGAAAAAGCACTCTTGTAATGGGGGAAACATGTGTATAAACAATGTGGTTAGTGCCATCTCTCCATTCATTAGCTCTTTATACTCAGGTCATTATTTGATGAGTATTTTTTGCTGATGACACTTGTCATTTGTTGTTTTCTTGACTCGAGTGTGTAAACATTGTCCTTGCAGTCTTGACTCGAGATTTCATTAGTGGCCAAGTAATAACATTATTTCTCGGTAACTGAATTGGAATATTACCATTTGGTTGAATGATTACATTTTTTTTCAATCCCATTCTTCAATTGAATAAGTAAATTTTCCGTCTCTAAGGGAATTTGAGATTTCTTATCGGATTACTTAACATTCAATGACCGTAGGTTTATTTGTCCTCGGCTTTCTGCCTACTATTTGTCATATTTATGAAGAGGGAATTTTTTATTTTTTAATGCTCCAATTTCAAACTTTAGATTTTTTTATTTTTTATTTTTCCTATAATAAAAGTTTTTTTTTTTGTTTAATTATTATTTTTTTCGGTTCATATGATACTTGGATTCAAAGCAAACTTTTCAAATACACAATACAGTAATTTTTTTTCTTATTTGTTTTTGGAAATAGTGGAACTAAATCTCTTTTTGATGATTCCATATGGGAAATTGATGAAAGAATGAAAAAATCAAAAGAAAATATTTTTCTTCAATTTTTCTTGTGGATTTTTTTAACTTAAAGAATTATAGTATACAAAATGATTGAGATGTCATTGATTTAATACAGTCAAGAGAAATTGGAAAATCATCTTGTTTCAATTTTTTTTGTTAGAAAATAAAAATTTAAAGAAATATCTATCTTCTTTTGACGATGTTAGGTACAGTTTTAAAACGAAACAGCTGGAGTCCAATGGGAAATTGAATTTTGGGTGCTTAACCCTGGAACTCTAATTTAATGGGCACTGTCACAAACCATAATTATGAGTTCTTTTTTTGGTAACAGGTGTGACAAAGGGGAGCAATGATAAATCAATAAATGTGGAATTTTGAACTTTTAACCAATTTAAGAGCAGTGATAAAACAAATGATGTTCGACCAGACCAATAGAGATAAAAAGTTTAAACAGATATATTTTTGATGTAATTGCAGGTTTCGTGGATCCGAAAACATGATTTTCATATCCTTACATCAGGTGTGCACACATATACCAATGATCAACGGTTTCATCCGATTCACATTGATCGAGCAGATGATTGGACTCTACAAATCAAATATGTACAGAAAAGAGATGAAGGAGTATACGAATGTCAGGTGACATGGGATCATGGCATCATCAGTATCTTTGTAAATCTAAATGTAGTAGGTAAGTGCGTTTAATTCATTTTTTTTGGTTTTTGTGGAAATACGAGCAAAGCAGTAAGGGTAGAGGAAACAGAACGTTTGGGGATCATCTTAGACTTTAATGAGGGCCAAAAGATCGACAAAACAAAACAACAAAAATTAGAGGTTCCATCAAACAAACGGAGAGTTCTGTAATTAATTGCGGAAAAGTGGCCAGTAGGTGGAGCCACAGAACAAGTGCGGTTCACACTGAACAATTTGATTTATAAAACGTTGCAGTAACGTTTCTAGTTGTTTGTAATATTTAAAAGTGTTTTAATAAATGGTCGAAAACGTGTTGGGTTATAGTTACATTTTACGTACTCTTTAAAACAGTCAATATGAGACGAATACAATGTATTGTTTAGTGTGTATGTACTAAAGAAGTTAGAATTACGGCTGGGGATATAACGTTGGTTTACTCATTTTAACAGTAAAACTAAAAACTGGGTTTATTTGCATAAATAAGCATAAAGGGGGCGCTGAGCATACAGAGTCATATAATATGCAGGGAAGCATACACAACATAGTTTAGTTACGCTATAACAGAAGTTTGAATGAACTGATATTAAAGAATATAGATATCTTGTATTTAAAAATAGAGTTCTGATTATTGGTTTTAGGTTAAGTAATGTGCTAATGGGTCTAAAAGAGATAACAGTTGTAGTTTAGTGGCTTATTACTGCGAGATGAGTTATGATACGCATAATCGAGGACAAGTTGCGATAATGCAGATTTAATTGGACTGATTACATCAAACGCATACACAAAATCCAGTTTGTATTAATTTGTGCAAGCTATACAATGAATCGAAACGTCTGCTGCGTTTATATCCATATAAAGAGACGAAGACTTGATTTTGCAACATCCTTCTAAAATAAATAGCTAGAAATTGATTTCAAGTTAATTCGAGATAAAAAAAAAAATTATTTAATACAATTTACGACAAATTTGAGCACCTTAAATAGAGGTCAGTTAATCCTAATGGACATAATAAAACATCAAATAGTTTATAGCTGCTCCTTGTGAGACATCTTTTATTTCCTTGCACTTTATACGTAATGGGCGCGCCCTTTTAAACCGTATTCTAATTTAACCTCTAACTTTAACCCTTAAAGCAAAGAATTCAAACTTAATTACATTCATAGTGAAAGTTGGAATTTTGAAGAAGATAAAAAAGAATGGAAAAAATGTCGGGGAGAAAAAAAAATGGTTCTAATAAAAAATGCTTATGACGGTTTCTGGTGGCAGTTGAACCAACATGTAGTTACAATGGATGCATTCTTTACCATTGAGTTTTACGAGCGAGCCATTCTCAGAGGCCCTTGGTTGCCATGCCAACGTGATATAATAAGAGTACAATAAAGGCGGGAGGAAAGAGTTAGCTGGATTTAGAAGCAATCAAAGCATTAGTGCTTGGAGCTGGATGGTGTGTGGGGAAGGGGTTGGGGAGAGTGTGGAGAGAAAAGAGAATGCGTTTCTCGCCTTGGATCGTTGACCAGTGGGTGCTAAATAGCCCGGCGTCATGTGGATTTGCATTTTTATTGCCTCGGAGTGGGTTAAAGCAAGGTGGAGGAGCAGCAGCAAAGCATCAACAAATTTTTGCATGTTTGTTGCTTTTATATCCGTGATTATTGATTGCAAAGTTTTACAAAGGTGCGAGGTTAAAATGTTTGTTTAGCAGGTGAATGGCGTGTGTGCGGGAGCAGTTCGGCTAAACGCGTTGTACTGGGGTGAGGCTTCAGGAATTTTTGATTATGGTGCTGGATAACGCTGTTGGGTGAAGAATTTTAATTGTTGCAAAAATTGTTTACGTTAGAAGTGAAGTTTTTCTTTTTTCTTTTTTTTCTTCTTTGTTTTGTTTTGTTTCTTCTAAGCTTATTATAGCGATCATTAGTTGTGACTTGTTGTTGGTTCTTATGATCCGAAAATAGATTTTGTAATAGATTTTTAGATTTGGCTAATTAATGTATTCTAAAATGTATAGCATTTTTGGTGAATTCAAGTATATTAAATAATGCATTTTATAATAGATTTTATAAAATGTATTATAACAATAATTATATTGTCGAATGTATTTCGTAATACGTTTTACAAAATGTAGTATTATTTGCAAACCAATAGCACGAAAAAATGTATTACAAGTTTATCGTAAAACTTAATCCATTTTAAAATACATTGAAATATAATTGGAATGAATTTTTTAACTGTATGGACTTCTAGGGTTATTAGAGGGATCATTAGTTGGAACGACTCGTTTGGGATAATTCATTTCGAAAATTTCTAATGGGATAAATAAAATTTTAAAACACATAGGGTGAGTAGAAAAAAAAATTATAATTAAAAATAAAGGAAGAAAACGACAAAAAAAAATAACAGCCGTTTTAATTATTTCTTCTGTGGGTTTTAAATTATAGCACATGACCATGGGGGATTTTGTGTGGAGGTTTTAATTATCTTTTTTTTTTTCCATTTTATTCTTTGTTTTTGTTTTTAGGGGTAAAAAGCGCATTAAAAATGGTCTAGAGATTATTTTTATTTTTACAATTTATTTAGGCATAGTAATTAAATAATAATAATAATTAGCAAACCCCTGATGTCTTTCAATGACCACTTAGATCTGTGGGGGATGGCAATTACTTTTATGTTGTTTAGTTTGCTAAAGGAAGCAATTATAATGTTGCCCGGCTATTGGTGATGCTTGTCTGCGTGTAAATTGTAAAACTACAGCAATTTCAATGATCTAGGAGAGGTTTCATTTAATCCCAACTTTATTGTATATAAATTGTAGTGCGCACATAAGAAACGGAGTTTTGTGACGGTGATAACTGCAATAATAGTAAGAAACTGCTATTTGCGGTTGATATCCATGAGATCTGCCATCATACGTTCATATTCTACCGGATATGGTTTTACCAATCCCAGCTGCTCGCACTTTTATTGGCGTATCATCGCCAAGAATTTGCTTTCTTGCAAATACAAATTGCTGAGTTAACTCCGCAACTTGCTACACAACGACCTCGTAATCTGCGGGAAAATCGGGAAAAATGGCACCAGCAACTGCTCTTTTTGAATTTTTAATCATAGATTTACATTTCCGTATTTGCCGGACAGTAAATTCAGTTTGTGTGTGGCAGAATCTCCAATTTGTACAACAAAAAATGGTATAAAAAGTAAATAAAAAGATACCCTTATGGAGGGCGGGTTCAAAAATATATTTTACAATATATTTTTAGATTTGCCCAATTAATGTACTACAAAATGTAGTATTATTTGCGAACTAATAGCATGCAAAAGTTTATTACAAAATACATTTTCAAGTGTATTGTTAAACGTAATTCATTTCGGAATACATTGTAATGCCGTATGGGTGAAGACGTTTTTTAAAGGCGATGCATGGAAAAGAGTAAGTGCAATATTGCCGGATATTATAATTCTAGTGGGTTGAACAGACGTCGATGTCAGCAGCAGTAAAATTCTAAGTGTGACTCGCAGAGGTGAAGTGATGGCCATTTCGATGTGGAAATATCTATCTCACCTCTTTTCCTGCATAATTGGGTCCTCCAAAGTGGAAAAGTGGGGGTTAAGAGGAGTCGTGAACGAGGCTGGCCCTTGTCTTTGGGGATGACCAATTCACATGAACAGCGTCTATTCTCTCTTATCGGCCGAGGTCTTTTCTATAGACTGTTGGTTGCTGAGGCCAGCACTGCACCCAACTTATCAGGTTCTACGAGAAGAAAGAACAGCCGAGTGCACAAGCCAAAAGAATCCATTTGACCAAATAAGGCAAAAAAAATTTATCGGCAAATTTATTACGCTCCACTGGACATATTTTCGTATAAAGTCTTCTTTTTTTGTTTTAGCCGATCGATGTACCCATTACGGATTCTAAACAAACCACAAATATTTTTTTTTTTTTGCTTTTTTTTGCTGCTACCAAAATAAAATGCTTGATGAACTTGTCAGATTTTTTTTTTTTTATAAAAATTTCTGTTTTTTTTTTTTCTGTTTAATGAGTGTTAGGAACGCAGAAGGAGTTTAAATCTTTTTTTTTTTTTTGGAATTGGATTTTTAAAATTTTTTTTTTTTTTTACACTTTCCAATCTCATTTAATGAATTTTTGATGGGAATGGTGTATTGTAAATGTAATTTCTTTTGTCTCGTCCTTGAGTTGGCAATAAGTTGACTTTTCTTTGTCAGCATTCACTGTTCGTCCTCGCTCGAAAAAGTATGTTTCCTGACTTTGATACGATCAATTTCTCTATGAAGTTAACGAGATTGGGAAGAAAGAATCTAATAATAACCAGTCTATCGCGCTGATTTGGCAAGCAAGCAACCATCGTTTTGCTCATTCCACTTATTTTTTTGTTTTTATCGTATTCACTTCCTAAATAGTGCAAACAAGCCATTTTGAGTAATAAAAATGGTTGCAACGAGTTTCTAGAGGTCTCTGCAAGTTAATTAATACTTTTTTTCTTTAATTAAAACTAAAGGTTGGTCAAATTCTAATGACTGCTCAAAATGAGCGGAATTTTAATGAATGTTCACGGTATTTGTTGAGGCAGTTCATGGTTATCAAAGCGCTTATTGGAGAACCTAAGGAAGTCATTATGGGGGTCTAGGGAGGGCTTTTCTTAACTTTTTTATTATTATTCATATTTATCAGATTGGGTGGTGTTGCAGTGCCGGCCACAAGGTGGGTGCAGTGGGGTGGAAGGCATTCGGGCCTTCGGTACATGGGATTCCAGACATATGGAAGAGCACAATTTTATTTTTGTTTATTTTATTTATTATTCAGATTTTTTAAGGCGTAAGTTATTTGTGCTGGGACTATCTTATGGAGAAGGTCGGCCAATCAATAGTTAATTAATTGTTAGTGAAAAGTTGTACGGTAGGGCGAGGGGGTAGCCAATGCGGGAAATCTCGCATGGGTTAAGATTTTGGATTTCACAATTTATGAAATTTATGAAATCTCACAAATTGTTGTGACCGTCGTCCGGTCACTGGGAAAGGGGTACGGGCGTCCGTCGCCGCATAGCGCCGTTAGATGGCGCTAGCGTC
>JAQFXT010000655.1:0-29227 GCA_034683725.1 Strigamia crassipes
GAAATCCGATTTTCTTGATTTCTGAAAATCAAGTAAATCAGGATTTCGGAAATCGATTTTACTTTGAACGCACCTAAGTGATTTTATGGTTGCACGATGTTTTGTAACTGATTATTGAGCCCTATCAATAATCATGCGCAAAAGCTGCTTTTTGGTGATGCGTCATCTATGCACTTTGCCCAATGTGCGTCGTGATTTTGTGTGTTGTAGCGCATAAAATTACGCATTATTGCGTTAACGCTGAAGCAACAACGCATCCATGTGAACCGCTTTACTTGTGCGATTAAGGACTAGTCCGCCGGTGCGATTGTTTGATTATTCATTAGGTTGGTCAATTTTGCGTCACGTGATAATCGCTTAAACGCAAAATCATGGCAATTGCACTACCGTAAAATCATTGAATTAATGAAACCATTTATTGAATGTTAAAGAAATAAAGGAGTTTTTAAATGGCCTAATTTTACCGTGCAATTATAATTTCATTGTGAGCAGTATGAAATGAAATTCGTTTAAAATGGACTGACATTTAATGCATTTTTTTTGGTTGGGTTTGGATTGAGAAAGAGCGAAATAAAATAAAAAAAATCAATATTCGAAAATGTCATTTTCTCAAGTGATCTACAGAAGGGGGTCTTTTATTGAAAATGTTAGTTGCCCAATCAGAGTGAGTTGGCAGCTTGAAGGAGTTAGGCTTAGTCATGGAGGAAAGTTGCAAGTTTTCTAAAGCTGATGGATAAAAAGCTTACATTTGATTCAAGAAAAGAAAGCAAAATTATAGATGAGACGGAGCTTATTTTTTTCCAAAATGCTGCAATAATTCTCTTTCTGACATTGACTGAGTTTGCGGGTGCATTCCTTTGTTGGCCAAAAGAATTGATGGAATTGGAGGTATAGAAATTCAATTGTTCTTACTCCAATGTCAGGGGAAAGAATTTTATCATTGTATATGTACATAATAGAGTTTTCCCCGATCGCAATTCTTTCAATCCGACCTTAACGAAAACCGCGATTGTGAAAGAATACCCTCGAACGGCAACGCGCGTTTGAATCGTTGATGTTCAATATGTCCTGCAATTCACATTAATTCACGCAGTTAGCCTCCAGCTCACGAGTTGCGTACCTCCATTTTCAAATATTAACGTTAAATATATCCTTGCGGTAGAGTAATGGAACGCATAAGACTGTCAGCTGTTTGGCAAAAAATCAATACTTTTGTGTGTGTTTGCATGGTTGCAAGATGTACAGGGTCATAACTGCCTCAAACAAATGTATGATGTTGACTTTTCATTCTTTCATTAGATGAAGAAGGAAATAAAGAAATTTAAAACGTTTGTATTTTTTTTTTCTTTTCTCCAACTTTAATCCTCTTATAAAGGTTGCACTGGTAGCAATGGTCAAGTGAAGACATTTTTTTTGATTTGTTTTGAGCCAGATTGGCGGCATATTTTACTTTGATGTAAAAAAATGAGAGATTGAGTACGTAAGGAAGAGCAAAGAGCTTTTTTTTTCCCCCCTTTACCTAGATATTGAAAAGGGGGAATTTGCTAAAGAAAGAGGGATCAAAATGTCTATCACTCTTGTGGGTTGATACTTGATGGTAAAGAAAAAAATTTTTTTTTTGGCCAATATATTTGAGTGTCAGCCTTAGTTGACAAATGTTTAATGATGTATGAGTGAAAGTAATTTTTCCAGGGGACATTAAGATGATGAATTCATAGAGTTTCTCATTTGATTTCCCAGTGGGGAGTTTGTTGTTAATGGGTTGTGTCCACCCCTAATGAGACCCATTTTTTCTATTAGACATATTGAAAATTTAATGACGCAATTGTTTTAGGCCAGGCTTAGGCTATGCAAGTCCCAGAAGATTTTCCAATAGCGGTATTTTAAGGGAAAATTAGAAATCTTTATTTTTATAGTCCAAACATAAACAGTAATTTTGTTGTTTAATCATTGTTGGATCAATAGTTTCTCATATAAAGTGCGTCCAGAAAGTCTGTAGAATTGATAAAAATTTGAAAAAATTAACTTGTAATATATATTATTATAATATATATTACAAGTACTACATTTATTAAAACTTTTTTTGTCACCGACAATTAAAGTGGCAATTAACGGAAACTAGAATTTAGTCATTTTGGTCAATTTAGATATTGAATTTAGTCATTTTGGTCAATTTAGATATTGAATTTTGTCATTTTGGTCAATTTAGATATTGAATTTTGTCATTTTGGTCAATTTAGCTATTGAATTCAGTTATTTTGGTCAATTTAGATATTGAATTTAGTCGTTTTGGTCAATTTAGATATTGAATTTAGTCGTTTTGGTCAATTTAGATATTGAATTCAGTCGTTTTGGTCAATTTAGACCCACATAGTTAAGGATATCGCGTTCAATTAGCATGAGAGCGTGTATGGTGCTTGGCCGTTTGCGGTAATTTATGCTTTGCTTTGTAGATCGAGCAACAAAATGTTACTTCTAAGGCAAATACTTTGAGCTAGCGCTGCAAAAATCCATGCAACGCGCACAGAGAGCCAACTAATACCTCGAATAGGTTGGAAAATGAAGAAACAGCCATGCAAATTACCCTGCTTAATCGCCCACACCACTACCACAATCAAGTTGCAAAAAAAAAAAAATTATTTCCACTTTGAAAACAGTTTTGAAAATGTGCTTGAACCGAGTCTTTGACCCGGTTACGTGCAATGAAATATTGGCCGATATCCGATATAGGTCAACACTAGTTGAATCGATTATTGGCAGCACCCGTTGCACATTTTTCCTTCCCCCATTTTATTTTCAACTACTTTACTTGATGGTCCTATTTCATCAGACGAAACAAGAAGAATATTCACTCATTCCTTTTTAGGACATCAGTAAAAGAAGCGATATGGGTATAAAAGTGTGATGCTTTGCCAAAATTAAAGTGAACCACTTGGGGATGCGTGGCACTTTAATAAGAGCCGAATGCAGACAACTAGCTTGTTTTACAAGATCGTTTTGTAGTTGGGAGAAATTGCCCTAAACAGTATGGAATTTGAAGTGCAGTTTGAAGAAGATGTTGCTGTTGCCTCTCGTTTCTTCTTATCATCGATTTCTGGCACGCAAAAGTGGAGTTTTCGAAAGAAAGAGCAAGTAAATGGTGTCTGGTCGGTGGGAAATCTCATTAGCCAGTAATATTTGTCCCTTAAGGTTTTGCTCTTAAGGAGAAATCAGATTTAATTGGGTGCAGTTACTGCTTTTAGATTGGAAGCAAGCAGCTGAAACGGGTGTCGTCATTAGAATCCATGAATTTTGTGCCACTGTTAAGTTTACCGTATGTTCTTTTACACAATACTGATTTCCGCCATTTTTTTTTTTTTTTTTTTTTTTTTGGGGTTTTGATTATTTTTTTTTTGGGGGGGGTTTTTCTATGCGAAGGTGCAATTAGAGTGCGTGTAATTCTCTCCCAACTGACATTTTAAAAGCATAGCATCGATGTCTTAATTTCTCTCTCGTGTGCGGTGTGTGCGTTACTGGCAAAGCTAAGTCGTGTTGACGGCTAAGAGAGTGGATCAAACATGAAAATGCACATTGGGAGAGAAAATGAGGCTGGAAAACTCCAATTGCGGCTCAAATGAGGCTGTAATATCCCTTTGTCGCTTAATGTGGCTTAGATGTAATGTAAGCGACTGACAGCCTCGAGTGAGAACTGATTTGAAACCGGTTGTGGTGCTGCCATGCAGAACACTATGGCTACATTCAATTATTATCAAATCCAAATCGGCGAAAATGAATGAATTTTTAACCAACCGAACGGAATGGGATGAAAAATGCAGTAAAAAATGTGGAGAGGATAAAAAAATAGGTAGAAATATAAAAAAAAATTGCTTTGGTTTATCAGCGGCTTTTTTCCTTGACCACATTGATGGTTCAGAATGAGAAGGGAGCCGAGGGTGCCCTCTGGTACAGGTACAAATGCCTTTTTATCTGAAAAAATGCTTGTTTTGCCCAAATGTGCATTTTTTTTGCTTGAAAATGCATTTTTTTTTACATGAAAATGCATTATTTTACCAGATAACGCATTTTTTCATATGAAAATGCATTATTTAACCAGAAAATAAATTTTTTTATATGAAAATGCATTATTTCACCAAAAAATGCATTGTTTCAGCAAAAATGCATTATTTCACCAAAAAATGCATTATTTTACTAAAAATATGCAATATTTTACCCAAAAATGCATTATTTCACCAAAAAATGCATTATTTTACTAGAAAATGCATTATTTAACCAGAAAAAGCATAATTGTGTGCAAATATGCTTTCTTTTGTGTCAAATGCTTTCTTTTGTGTAAAATGCTTTCTTTTGTGTGAAAATGCAATTTTTTCAGTTTGCGATGAATGCATTTATTCGCCTGCAAATGCATTTCTGAATATTAATGGCACAGGTGAATTTCTAGTCTAGGACCCGTTTTTCACCTTTTTTAGGAACCCTAATTAAAAAAAAAATTAAAATAAATTAATACTTTTTAAAATTTTTTTTGTAATTGAGGGGCCCCCTGTTGTAAGTGCTCCGGGCCCCCGAAGCCTAAATCCGGCTCTGTCCACATACACAAGAAATCAAGAATTACAGTTGTTGCTCCCCAATAACCACAAAAAGATTTTTTTTTAAAGTGTTTGTAACATTTAAACCACATGTTGTGATGTTGTTTTGGGGGATTTCGAATTGGGTTAATAGTTTTGCGAATTTTTAAAACCGAAATTATTTATCGAACATAAAACATTAAATTTAATTAATTTTTACCAGGTGGGCATTTTGTGCGCCGTGCAAATCCATGTTTATGGCGGTACTCGGTGCATAATACACACAAATCCTGAGTTTTGGAATTATTATAAATATAAATTGTGCTACAAAGTGGTAACCACCCCGCATTCACTCAGTGGGAGTTGGTGATAATGGGCTCATTTATCACCACTCACCCCTCCCCCGTCTAATAGACACCCAAATGGAGCCAACTATCAATTAAGGTGGAAAAGTTATTGTAGACTTAGTGCAATAGAGAGAAACGAAGGACGAGACGAGTTGTGTGTTTACACAAGAACAATTTCCGGATTGACTTTTTCTGGCATTTCCACTCTGCTTTATGTGCGTGTATACGAGTTTCACGCGTTTCCTTTTTATTTGTTTGCTCATGTCTGAGTGGGCCCATATAATGGCCACGATTTATCACCGTTGTTACGGCATGGAATAAAAATTAATTTTAAAATTAAATTAAAACCAATTGGAAAATTTATTCACTCGATGGGGAAAAAAAGCATGTTAAGTTGCGACTCGAATGGTTTTTGCTGCTATTTTGCCCTCGTTTTGTCATCGTTAATTAGACTTTTTCTCTTAATTGATTGCGAGCGAGTCGAAAACGGATGGGTGAGAGAAGTAAACAGTTTGGTTTGTTCTTCTCTTCTCGCATGGTAGCAATTAGTTTCACACAGTAATAAGATGATAATAAGATAATGGTGTGTCTTGTAAGGGCAATCGATTCGCTTTATCTGGTAAGTCATCGCTGCAAAACAGATTTCTCTACCACTTGTTAACAACAAAAACTAGTAACTGCTGTCAGAGCATATGGGGCACCCATATAACACAAATTTGGGCCCCCACATACTGGTACATTTTTGGGCTCCCATCTGGAAAAATGAGATATGCACTTGGTTGCTTTAAAACAATAGCTGTGCACCTAATCGTTGCCTTGAAACAATAAAAGTGCATGTGCATCCTGAAACAATAGAATCGCACCCAATTTGTTGCCCTGAAACAATAGAATCGCACCCTAATTGTTGCCCCGAAACAATAGAATCACCCCTTAATTATTGCTCTGAGGCAATAGAATCACCCCCTAATTATTGCCCTGAAGCAATAGTATTGCACCCTAATTGTTGCCTTGAAACAATAGAATCACACCCTAATTGTTGCTTTTAAACAATAGAATCACACCCTACTTGCATATTTGAATCATTGTTGCTTTAAAGGCTCACCTTTCTGTTTTGTACTGTATTTGGGTTTTCCTAGGCCCCAGACTTCAAAAGAATTAGATTTTAAAGTTCCTCTGAATCTTGAAAAAGTTAATTTTGGGGGCCTCAATTTATCCCTGGCTGAATTGGCCTGCTGGCCCCTTACACCCTGGACTTTATTTCATTTTTCTTATATTATTAGTTCGCGGACTCCAAATTTCTGAGGTCGACCTCGAGTTCTTTTCTGCGGTGGTCATTTGTCTCGGGGATCTGGTAGAAGCCGGACCCCGAGTTTGCCTGACCGAACGGATAAATAAAGCATTTGTCATGGGTTAGCAAAACATTGTACGTGACGTGCTGTATGCGAGAGGGATTGTTATGGGTGTGACATTGCCTGGTGTTGATGATTAACTCGGAGGGGGCTGTACACACATGTGTACTTGCAACTCACCTAATTTCCCACCCACTTAACGTTTATATTAGCTCATGTGCCACGCCAGATTGCTGTAATTAATTGAAGGTTTGCAATGATAACATGGGACTCGTTATATTGGAAAAAGACTCGGTTCTCATTTCTCCCTTCTTATTGCAATGCACCGTTTGGGGTGATTGATTAGTCCGGTTGTTGTTTGCAGACTTTTATCTGATGCAAGAAGGAAATGGTTCAAAACAAAGATATTGCCAGATAAGATGTATCCCTTTGGTTCTTCTGACAGATTGTATGGAGCTAGGGAGATACTTTGATTCGATTGCAACCAATACAGGAATGATCAGTCAGTTGCAGCAGGAGTGCACCGAATAGCAAATAAACCATTGATGTTTCTTTTAGACCATCCAAGACAACGCCTTGTCATCGTTGTCTGATTTCCTGTTCTGTTTCTGTGGCAAGAAAAGCTGCCATCTACCTCATCTGGGTTTTCTGTGGTTTTTTCCAATTGTCAGTGTGAATGCAAGGGTAGGTTTTTAAGAAAGTCATCGCACAGATTGCAAAAACTGGAGGTTACACGAAGTTAGATGTACGGTAGAGCGTCGACTATCCGAAATAATCGGGGGACATGGGTGTTCATAAAATCGATTTGTTCGCGTAATCAGACAAAAAATAAAATTTTTATAAGTGTGCAGTACCTAGGTTGTACGTATGTGGTACGGATGCCAATACATTAGAGAGTTTGCGCAACCTCAACATATAACTTGAACCTTACGCTTATAATTATAATCATAAGGAAGGATCATAAGCATAAGAAATTGTTTGCGCAAACTCTCTATTATCAGGGGGCGCTTATTCGGGATGTCGGATTGGACAATCCACCAAACGTTTTTATGTAGTAGCCAATCATGGTACAGTGTATCAGTATACAAGCAGACATTTTTTATTTCAATAAAACACTTACTTACATACATTCTGCAATAGTTTAAAAAATCATTAAGATTTCTTTGCATCTAGACTGACTTAAGCGATATGCGGATATTACTTACGTCAGTCTGGAATACAACCGTCGCTGTTTGGTTAACTGACGTTCGGATAATCTACGCTCTACTGTATACAGTTCTTACCCAGGGAAATAAACTGAAATTATCTTTCTTGTAACTGTGGGGCTTCTATGCTCTAGCTCTGGCTAGAACTGAGACCATCCGTTTGGGTTTTTGGTGGTTTTCTTAGTTGTCAGTGCAAATTCATGGTTGGATCTTAGATCCTACTTTGTGGATGTTTGGTGTGGCAATGGATTGCAGTATAGTTTGTTTAGTTTTTATATTGAAGGAAGGAAAGTTTGTTGGTTGTTTGGGGTTGATGCGGCGATTTTTAACAGCCGCTGCCGCTTGGCTATACGCGGTCGGGTTTTATTAGTGTCACATATCTAGCCAGTGTTAGAACGAGGTTGTTGTACACGGCGTTTATTGGCAACAAAGAGCTTCTGGATGTTGTCGAAAATTGTGCTTTTTTCCTTCGCTCTTGACTTTTATTGAAAAAGGACAATAATAAAAGATGAAAAAAAGGATGAGTTTTATAGTATAGTAGATTTTCCTTTCTTTTCAAGCAAGGAGTTATTGATTTGGGTTTTAAGTTATGATGCAATAAAGTGTGATAAAAATGACTATATCAGCAGTAATGTGTTTATTATCGATAATTTAGAGTTGGCGATGAACTATGGGTTATTTTCACCAACTAACGATTCTGATTGGTCGATTAAAAGCAAACCATGGATGGCTTTGTTGTTCTTACCCAACGGAAATTTTTACTACTTGCGTATTAATTACATAATGAGAAATTAAAGAGAAATATTTTTCTTTCTAAATGATCCCACAACCGCGGAACAGTCCCGGATAACCAAACCAATCAAAATAATATTGATTTGATATTGCAAGAAATAAAAACCTAGGAGATAATTTGCATGGGGGTCCTCGAGATTTTGACCGCGGAGTCTTACGCCGTAGCATCTTTAGCCTACAAACGTAAACTTAGCCATTTTTGTGATGTTAAATGGCTATGTAGAAATACATGGGCATTTAATCCAGGTAACAAGGTAAATTCCTCTAAAAAGGAAAGAATTGCATTGGTGGAACCCAATGAAGGAGTGAGTGGTCGATAAAACGAAGCCCTACCACGATAAAGCGGAAAGTAAATATTATGATGGCGGATTAATAGCGGAGCTGAAAACGAGACGCGGGATCTTTTATTGCAATTGTATGGGTTTTCGCTGGGAAATTAATTCGTGTGTCTCGAGTGGATAGATGTGAGTGATCTGCTTGTTTTCACCGCCTTTCCCCTCAAGTAGCTCGAGCTAGCCGTGCACGGCCCATTGAGCACGGTCGGTGCGGTGCGGCCACTCTTCGCACAATAGTTGATCGGCTTCAGCGATAAAACCATCAGGAAATCTAAGAAGGCAGGCGAGCAGCAGGCACTATGGGAGGAAAAATTGAATTTGGAAACAGCAATGTGCTTCATCAGTCACTGCCATAACTGCAAAGTCATATCATAGGAGAAAAAGAACAGACCGGTTTAAATTTCCTTCCCATACGCGCTTGTACCAACAATTTATTGCTTTTATTTTGTGTTTGCAGGATTTTTCTACCTTTAACTTAAACCCGAAGGATGGTACGGAGTTTGCGGCAAGCGCTCTTGCCGAATTGTTACAGCCAATACGTGCAATTACTAAATGGTTGTATAACATCAACAAATAAATGATGTTACTTAAGGCTTGTTCAATGTATAGTACAAAAATTTAGTACTTTAAAGACAAAATCGACAAATGGCAATCCAAACCTTCAGGCTACTGCCGTTCAATTTTTACTGACATCTGGTCAGGGAAACCTAACAACCTGATTGAGTAAAAATTGATATACAATTCCCTTGCCATAAAGCTCTTGGCGTGAGTGGAGTCATAATGTAACCGTGTCACAATAAATACATTTATTAATCAAACTAGGTGGGTTTCCATTGCTTAGCAACACGTTATGGCAGTTAGAACGGTGCCATTTTAAACTATGGTTTGCCAACATTTGGCCTCTGTCAAACCGATAAGCAAACCAGATCGTGGGCCTACATCGTTAGTCTACGTAAGCCCGCTATTACACAGTTTGCGCCATGTACTTTTTCCTTAAAATTATAGTCAATTTTACGTTGTAAATATTGTTACGTAAAAATACAAAAGTTTAGTTTGCGCTTGCGCTTTCACGTTACAGTTATAAAAGTCAACTTACTTTACAAAGTCGCGTGATTTCCGAAACTAGGAACTGTTTTTTATGTTAAATATAGATACAATTTTTGTTTTAACTAATTCGAAACAATGCCACAACTTTATTATTGTGAATTGAAATGATTTCCAAAGGAAAACAATGAGATAAACAGTAACACGTGCTCCTCTTGCGAATGAAGTGGAGAATTCAAAATGGCGGCGAACGAGGTCATTGCAAATCGCAATTTTTGGTCAGTGACATCACAGTGACGTAAATAGTAGAAAATTACCGGATTGGCTATGCTATTTTTCGATATAGTGTAAGCTTCGTTAGACATATAAGTTTTCCACTGTAGTTATAGGCATAACGAGGGCTTTTATAACGTAAAGTACACGGCGCAAACTGCGTAATTATGTTTACAATGGCCGTACAGTGGGCCAACGCGTTATTACTAGCTGGGTACCCATTTTCTTTGTTTCCACTGGCAGCACGTGACTAACGACAGCCAATCAAATCTTCGGTTGATCACGCACACACACACATACCTCTTTTTATATTGTTTGGCTTAACCGTTTATTTTTTAGAGGAACTCTGGGAAATGAAGTTTTAAAGAGGCAAATTCCATGTGATCTAAAGTGCTTGGTGTTTGAGTTTAGTCGTTGAAATGAGGGGGTTAACAGTGTGGCAAGTTTTTAAAGAAATAGGTTTGATTTATCTCAAGATTTTGTGACTCCTGGGACCTGGTATCTGAGGGCAAGTAGGGTGTCTTATCTTAGCAAACTTTGGATTAATGATCAAGTGAGACGACGGGAGGGAGTGCCCCCGTAAATACTTCCCGGGTCATCTGTCTTCTTATAGACAGTTAAAGACCTCATTCTCCCATCCATCAGTCCAATTGGATGCCTCGGTTCGGTGATGCTAAAAGAATTCCACTCTCATTTATCCACAAGTCCCAACTGAAATTCCTAGCACTTTGTGTTTTTTTTTTTTTTTTTTTTTTTGGTTTTTTTTTGTTTTTGTTTTGGAGCGCCATCTATTTAAATATTTTTAAGGTTCAGATGTTAATTGTTGTTTTAATTTTTTTTTTTTTGGGTAGGAAAAAGTGTTTGGAGTTGCAATTGATTAATGTTTGGCATGCAAAGTGTAACAAAATGATTTTTCATCAGTGTGATTATATTTTTGCTCCCTCCCCTGCTTTCCATTTAACCTATCAGGATGATAGGCAGTTAATTTCCATTGAGGAAACCACCTCAACTTTATTCATTATGAATGAAATGAGTTTAATTAAGTACAGGCCAAGAAGAGTGGCTTGATTATTAATAATTTTTCTCTTGTGTGCTAAACTTCTGACAAATAATTACCCAATAAATTTTCTCACCGATCCATAATGAAAAAAATGGGGAATAAAAAAAGTGTAAGGATTTTGGAAATTAAAGAGGTGAGAGGAAAAGAAATTGGTTTTATTTCGTGTCAATATGCTGAATGTGGGGTGAAATAATCGGAAATTGGAAAGTAAAACGGAAAATGAAAGAAAAACCGGAGAGAAAAAACTGATTTGAAAATTTAAAAAAAAAAATGGAAAAGTGGAGAAAAAAACGGAAAAAATGAAGGATAAAACCGGAAAATTGGAGGGGAAAAAAAAACGAGAATAATGAAGACTGAGACTCGGAAAAATGCAGGATGAGAGTCGGAAAAATGCAGGATGAGAGTCGGAAAAATGCAGGATGAGAGTCGGAAAAGTGCAGGATGAGACTCGGAAAAATGAAGGATAAAAACCGGAAAAATGAAGGATTAAAACCGGAAAAATTAAGGATTAAAACCGGAAAACTGAAGGATTAAAACCGGAAAACTGAAGGATTAAAACCGGAAAAATGATAAATTCGCGGAAAAATGAAAAAAAAAAAAAAACTCAGAAACATGAAGAAAACTCGGAAAAATAAAGAAAAAAAATGGAAAAAGGAAATTAAAACGGAAAAAAAGAAAGAAAAACCGGATAATAAAAAAACGATTCGAAAATTGAAAAAAAAAAACGAAAGTGGAAAATAAATCAGCAGTAATAAAGAAAAAAAACCGGAAAAATTAAAAACACCCGGAAATAAAGAAAAAAACGTAAAAATGACGGGAAAAAAAAAACCAATCAAAGTGGTACCGGAAAAAAGAAAACAGTGGTAAACCAAAAAAAAAAAAAAAAAAAAAAATTTGAAATAATTGAAACAATGGTTTAAATTTGAAACGATTTAAAACAACGGCACGAATTTGAAAACAATTTAAAACAACGGCACGAATTTGAAACAATTGAAACAATGGCACGAATTTGAAACAATTTAAACAATAGCATAAATACAAAAAAAAAAAAAATGCTTTAAAAATAATGATACCCTAAATCAGCCTTAAAAATAATGAATAAGTGAGCGAGCTGCATCAAGAATTCAGCGCGCACTGCCCACAAATAAACATGTAAAGTGCCCCATTTCGATGTTGGGCAATAGGGAGAATCGTGCAAACCACTTGATAGGTCGGATGAGAAGTTGATGGGTGGTTTTACCAAAAAGACCGGAGCAAATCCCTTAATTTAAGTTGATTCTGCGCGCGCGCAATGCCAATACATTGAAATTGCGACTAAGCAGAAAAAAGAAAATTTAATTCTCCCAACCCACAAACTTTGCTGCAACTCGAACAGAAAAGAAAGTTGCTTTAAAATGTTTTGTTTGAGCACCGAGCGTGAAGAAGCAGTCATTTGAATTTAGTTGCCGTGGGTTCCAGGAAAACAGGTGTTAAAGAAACATTTTTTTTTTCTTTGCGAGCAAATTAGGAGTAACACTAGTATTTTTTTTTTTTCTTTTTTTTTTTTTTTTACTTAAATCTCTCGTCATTGCAGGGTTGTAGACGTGGTGATTTTCATTTAATTTTCACAAGCTTTATGATAATTTAAGTGTGATGAGATGACGAACTTTGTTGATTCATCTCAAGTGGGAAAGAGAGGCTTAGTTGAATGCTGTGGGAAAAGAGAGAGAGGGAAAGAGTGTGTGTGTGTGTGTGTGTGCAGTGGCACTCATCACTTTGGGTTTATAATGCACACGGGCAGCGCATAGCAATTTTCTATGCTGCATTTTAATTTGTCTGTCTTTAGCATTTTCTGCACATTAAACCGGGTGGAAGAGTCACTAATGACGGGATGCATCTGTGAAAACAGCCAGACTAAATTTTTTTCACAAGTTTCTTTTTCTTTTTCTTTTTTAGTTGTTAGAATGCAGTTTGTTTGTAATTTGGGTTTTTGGTTATTTTTTTTTTTTTTTTTTTTTTTTTTTTTTTTTTTTTTTTTTATTTTTTTTTTTTTTTTTTTTTTTTTTTTTTTTTTTTTTTTTTTTTTTTAATTTTTAATTTGTATTTTGTATTTTTTTTTTTTTATGGTGATTTTTAATTTTTTTTTTTTGGGTTTTTTTATTATTTAAGATTTACGTTTTTAAATTTTAAGTAGGATTTTTTTTTTTGGTGGTTTTCTTTTTTAAATATTTTTACATATTTAAATTTCTGACATTTTTTAAGATTTTGATATTTGTTTCTTCATTTTGTTTCAGCTTTACAATTTTTTTTCTCTTTATTTTTGTATTTTTGCTTTTTATTTTGCAGTTTTCCATTCATTTTTCTGTTGTTTTATTTATTTTTTTGTTTTGTATTTATTATTTAGTTTTTTTTTATTATTTATTTTTGTATTTATCTACTCATTTTTCTGTTTTTCCACTCATTTATATTTGTTTTTCTTTTTTTTTTTTTAATTTAAATTTATTTTGCTGTTTTTTCTTATTTATTTTGCTGTTTTCCCATTCATTTCTTTATTTTTCCATTTTTCCATTCATTTGCTATTTTTTAAATTTATTTTTTCATTTTTTTTCTTATTTTTCTATTCTTTTTTCCATTTTTCCATTCATTTCCCCATTCATTTCCCCATTTATTTTTTTATTTTTCTATGTAGTCTTTTATTTTTCCATTTATTTTTCTATTTTTCCATTCAGTCATTCATTTTTCCATTCATTTTTTTATTTTTTTATTCAGTTTTTCATTTTTCCATTTATTTTACTATTTTTCCATTTATTTTTCTATTTTTCTATTCAGTTTTTCATTTTTCCATTTATTTTACTATTTTTCGATTTATTTTTCTATTTTTCTATTCAGTTTTTCATTTTTCTATTTATTTTTCCATTCATTTTACTATTTTTTCATTCACTTTTCAATTTTTTCAATTTTTCTATTTCCCCCCTCATTCATTCATCCAATTTTCAATTTTTTCCATCGATCTAATTCCAACTAAATTTTTATCAAACAATTTCCACATTTACCCATTTTCCCAACTTTTCATTTTTTCCTCCATTTTTTTCCATTCTTACTTCACCTCCAACCATAAAAATCCATTGAGTAGTGTGTCCACTTGGACCGAGCCAAATTCAACCTTTATCCTTCCCACGGGCCCCATATGAACTGTTCCATTAGACAGGGTGTAGCTCTAGTACAACATACAAATGGAGTGTTCTATTCTAAACACACGAAAAAGTGTGGATGGCGAGAAAGGGTTTATTTTATTGGTCTTAAAACCGATGCTTGATACTATATTACAGCTTGACGTGCACAGCCTTCTTATCCCAATCACGTGTGTGTACACTTGATGTTTGCTTGTGTTTTTCTCCATTTTTATTGGACCAGTGGCGCGTCATGCATGTGTAATATCCCGCCAGAATTAATATGTAGACCTCGTATGAAATTCAATTTTGCTTGCCCGATTGCTTTTTATACGCCATAATACTTTAAACGCTAAATTGATGTCGGTTTGTTCGAAAATCAATTATACAACAGGTAAAAAATTAAAATAATCTCTATCGCCGATATTATATCGATTTTGTGCATGTTTTTCGACAACATTTTTACAACATCGACGCAAAAATTGATTATTTTGAAATTATTCAAATTAATCATATGAATATCATTTCTAAAAAGATTTAATCACTCGATAGTCACTTTACGGATTTTTAGGACTAAATTAAAAATTATAATTAAATTATGATGAAAGGTGAGCTTAAAAATGACGAAAAAATAAAAAAAATTTGTACGGCGTTTTAGACTCAATTAATTAAGTGCGAGTTGGAGTATTTCGCTGAAATTAATTACTCGCTTTCTTTGTGTAATCTTGTAATTGATGTTCGTGTCTTACCGAATTCCTGCGGGGGTTTTTGGTAAGGAACATTCAATATTCACGAGGAGGAAGGAAGGCAGCAATGGCCAAACCAGCTGTCAACTCGGATAGAAAAAGGTTTTGTAAATCTGCTGCCATGCAACATTGAAGTTTGCATTTTTAATTTTTTTTTTTTTTTTTTTTTTTGTTTTTTTGGAAATGTGGAATAAAAAATTGATTTGCATTTATCTAAAATTGGGTTTGGAATTCATGAGAATGGGATGACGCGTCAGGTTTGACGTGTGTATCTGGTTGTTTCTGGCCTAATATGGGGCTGGTGTTGTGCCAAGATGTTTAAAATAATATGAATGAGTGAAAAGGATGAGTAAACAAATTGCTTAAAAAAATACATGTCTGGGTTTTGTTTGTTTATTGTTTTTGATTTAGTGAAGAATAATATATAATTATAAGTGTTTTTTTTATTTTATTTTTTTATAATAGATGGAAATACAAGTCAGCGTTTTTAGGAATAGAAATGGGGTGGTAGATGAGAACCAAGAAACGGTAATTTATTTTTATTTTTTATTTTAGAAAATTGATAATAATTTTCTTTTTGATTGAATTTTTTTTATTATAGATTTTAGTGAATATTTAATGAAATTTAAGAAAAAAAGTAAAAAGGTAGGAACAATTATGTATACTTTAAAGTGAAAATATCAGCGCTGGTATCGGTAGAAATGGTTATTTTTCAACAAAAAAATGGCCGTTTTTAAGCTAAAATTTCTGTTTTTCAACAAAAAATGGCCGTTTTTAAGCTAAAATTCCTGTTTTTCAACAAAAAATTGCACTTATTTCATTATTCGGTTATTCGGCCGAATACCGAATATTCGGCCATGGTATTCGGCACCGAATATTCGGTCATTCGGCACCGAATATTCGGTCATTCGGCTTATTTGGTATTCGGTACAACCCTAATCGGTATTAGCCGATATTCGGTTACCGGTAATCGGTATTGGCAATACAGTAAAATTTTGGTGTCCGTTGAGTTATTACACAGTTTGCGGCAGGTACTTTTCCGTTATAAAAGCCTCCGTACATCGCAACTACACACTTGACGCTTTTTCGTTACACTATTTATAACATAAAGCGAAGTATAATTATAAATAAAAAAGTACTTGCTGCAAACTGCGTAATATCTCCCTGAACTTAAACTACGTCAAAGATAGTGTTATTTTTAAACGAAGATTAATACTTAAACACAGGAATCAGCTATTATTTTTAGGTTTACAGTACTAACAATAAACGTGCGATCTCCTTTAACCTCATTTTTATTTTTAGTTAAAAAAAAAGTAAAAGATTGTGCCTGAAAGAGTTAGTAATTTGGTTTTGTCCATCCCTTGGTCCCATCTTGCGAGTAATGCCTAATTAGTAACCGGATCGCGCAAACATCCCACGAGAGGCGGTCAGGGGTTGTCGCCTCAATTCCGTTTTATTTTTCCCCTTTCTACCCGCAGGAAGTGAGTGAATCTTAGCCCGCTGCTCGTAAAGCTGTCACTTGGGGGATTCAGTGCATTGAGTTAGGAAGCCTATAATAGACTTAAAACCAAGGGAATGTCATGTCAGGATGAGAAAATGATGTTTATATCTAACGACCTAATAAATGAGCAGATGAATAAGTTTCTACCCGTCTTACGGCGAGACTATTCCACCGCCAATTTCAACCTTGTAACCAGGTGTGTGTGTGCACTAAAGCCGATTTATAGCCCGGGCCCCTTTCTTTCTTTCGACCAATACTGTTGCCGGGATGTCATTTAACTGGACGATTTATGATGTTATTTTTTTTTTGTTATGGGCTTGTGGTAAATTGTGATTGGGTTACGCAAACTCAGCATCTAATGAAGAATTAACACAACACGAGAGTTAGCACCGCTTGTAAACGTGAGAAAACATTGTGGGCAGGGGTGGATTTAGGGCATGGAGCAACAAGCGTGCACTCGGGGTCTTTCGGGCCTTAAAATTTTAAAAATCAAATTTTAAAATCCTCAACAAAAACAAAATTGTAGAATTAGGATTTTTTTTTATTGGTTTTCGTAGTCTTAGGGGCACCAGAATTCTGAATAAAAATTTTACAAAAAATTATATTCAAATCAGGGCCTTAAAAAAGTTGTAAGAAGTGGTCTTCAGACAGTCAACTCATCTCTTGGGCCCTAAAGTCACACTGTCTAGGGTTTAGGTGGTGGAGGGGTAGCCAATCGCAAAAATTGCATATAAGATTTTGAAATCTTGTTGAAATCCTGAAGATTTCAGGATTTTAGAAGGCTTTCTCAGGATTTCGGAAGGATTTCGAAAGGATTTAGAAAGGATTTTTTAGGATTTCAGAAGGATTTTTTAGGATTTCAGAAGGATTTTTTAGGATTTCAGAAGGATTTCTTTAAAGATTTTGATCAATTTTATGGATTTCCAGGATTTTCAAGATTTTTAAGATTTTCGGGATTTCTTGGATTTCAGGGATTTGCTAAAGATTTCAGGGGTTTACTGTGAATTTGAAAATTTCAGGGATTTACTGTGAATTTGAAGATTTCAGGGATTTACTGTGAATTTGAAAATTTCAGGGATTTACTGTGAATTTGAAAATTTCAGGGATTTACTGTGAATTTGAAGATTTTAGGTGAATTACAGGGATTTGCTGTGAATTTGAAAATTTCAGGTGCATTTTTTTTTTATATAGATTTTGCTTGATTTTGCTATAAATTTTGCAACAATTTAGAAGATTGCAAGAATTTATAGGATTTCCAGAAGATTTCGAGGATTTCGAGGATTTTGAAATTCAAAATCTTAGCTCTTACGAGATTTCCAGCATTGGCTACCCTCTCGTGTAAAGCTGCCATTGATGACATCACTTCCTGTATCAAATTTGCTGTAAATTTTTTTTTTTTTGGAAATCATATCTTTGATTGTGGGGTTGTTTGCAATGTGGGTGTGAGATGCCCTTTTGTTAAATCCGGTCCTGTATGTCATGCGAAGCGGTGTTTGTGTTGTTAGAAAGAGGTTGTCGATGTTTGTGTCATCTCACATTGCACAGGAACAGCCATTGGTATCCAAGAGATGTCGTGTAGTGAATGTGGACATGCATCGGACATTTGGATGCGAGATTATATTTGCTGTGGATGTCTAGGCAGTTGGCACAAGGTGATTCAAAACACCACAGGTGTGACGAGGGGAACGGGTGATCTAGATTTTAACTTTACAAGCCATGTAAATTAATTAGCAATTCAAATTAGCTGTGTCTTGCAACTGCTTAAGTGGCAATATATATTGTTTACACGTGTTGAGTGTTGCAGCCATTTGTCACGATGTGCAATTCCCACTTGAGTTTTCAAAAAAAACTATCCACGTTCAAGAACTAGCACAACACAAGGTGCCATTCTTGAAACGAGATAACACGGGTATTAACACTAGAACGTCGTCCCAAAAATCATCCGTTAACACGATGAAACTCGTGGCACGAGTTTGACGGAGGTCGTGCTTTATTTAAAAGAATTATTTAACTTCTAGTTGTATCAGGGCCGGCCCCGAGGGGGGTGCAGCGGGTGCAAGGCATCTGGGCCCCGAGTCTTATAGGGGACCCCCAAAAAAAGCAAAAAAAAAAAAAAATTTATAAAATTTAAAAAAATTTAAATGAAATAAATCAATACATCAATGGTCGCATCAACATTGTAAGACGTAACGTGAACACACTGTTTTTCATTGCGTCATATGACACAACTTCTATACACTCCAATGTTACAGAGTAGGGGCCCCCACAATTCTTTTTGGACCCTGGCCCCGACTTGAAGAAGGCCGGCCCTGAGTTGTATCACATCGTTGCTAGTGCCAACGTACTAAACGAGAATAAACTGCGTTACGCAGGGCCGGCTTTCTCCAAGAAGGGGCCCGGGTGCGAAAAGAATTGTGGGTTTCATATTTGTTGAATTATTGAATGATTTCATTTTGTTTTTCTGTTTTTATTGCGTTCATTCAAAAACAATCATTTAGTGGCAAAATAAAAGCCGTTACACAAAAAAACCTATTTTTTTTGGTATATTTACTTGTTATCCTTCCACGACAGTTAACAAGAGCTTTTACATGAGATTCCCATGTTAAATCATGTAACGCGGCTTAACACGACCGTGTACGCTTTATTGGATGCATATTGGACTTTCTCTACAACGTAGAGAGCAGCGCTGTACACAGTTGTAAGCGGTGGACAACTGGATCCTTGGTCGGGAAGAACCCACAAGCACCTATTATTTATTAAAAATCAACAATATTTAAATTTAATTAGTTTTCCACAATTTTTAAACATTTATCCTGAACCCGAGGATCATTACGAACCAGTATCATATTTTGTCCTATGGGTTACGGATAACCTACATTGCGTTTTAACCAGAACCGGATTAATACCTTTAGAGGCCCTAAGCGCTTAAAAGATTTTGGTGCCCTTATATATGTCTAATTCAAATATATATAGCAATTATTAGTAAGCTTGCATTCGGTTTAGGAAATTTCAGTTTGATTGTCGGTTCGGTTTTGTTTTCGATATTTTCAAACCGAATCAGTTTGGTTTAAGAAAATATCGGTTCAGTTCGGTTTAAGGGAAAACCGAACCGAATCGAACGCAAGTTTAATTATTAGCATAGTAGACATGTGTCCTCTTTCCCGAGATGTCCTAAGCACGTGCTTATATTGTTTAATGGTTAATCCCTGGTCCTGGTTTCAGGCCCGTTTCTACCATAGGGACACCGTGTGATAAACACCGGGCGCCACTGATCAGGGGGCGCCTCACCGCAGTATGCCTTCGCAACTCTTCACTGGCTAAGGTGCGGGGGGCGCCAACAGGACAAAAAACACACGGGCGCACAACACCCTAGGAACGGGGCTGCCTGGTTTCAACGGTAAATTGCCGGATCAGGCAGATTTCTTCCACCGGTCCACGGACCACACTTTGAGAGTGTAAGGGTTCAGAGACGAGGCGTCAGGATTTAGGAAGTCAAGATCGATGCTTTATTCTCGTTTTACATGGACCGGGCCCGCGAACGGGACTTCCGGTTGACCGGTGTCGGTGTACTGTATCCGGGGAACTTATAGGGTTACAGAGACGCGCTGTAGTAAAGTGCAGTCTAGTCGCGTCATCTGTCAAGGTGGTAAAATGTAATTTTTAAAGGGACCTGGTTTCACGCTGGTGACCAACCCATAAAAGCGAAATTTGTTGCACCAATTAAATGTGCGTGCGGCGTGTAGTATACGAGGCAAGTGCGCAGAGCGTGTCAAATAGAGAATTTTGAAATTAACATAGAGCATTGGTAGGAAGCCAGATAATCGGTGACCGTTGGGTTGTGTGAGGTTGGCAGATCAATGCGAGCAATAAGTGTAATAACTGTAATCTGACAGTGTACGCATTAATTTGGAGGCAAGTGGCTTTCCACAGCCAATTTGTAGGGGTTGTGCCAAGATGTGCGATTTATTGGAGCACGGGCTTCGGAATGCCACTAATTTCATGCGGTGGTGTTGAATTTCCCAAATATAAATATTAAAGCAGTGGGTCGCCTAAAGGGACGAGACGATTCGTTTTGGATTCAATTTTAGGAGAAATGAGTGCGCTAACCTAATGCTGCACTATTGTTCTTTGCTCTGGCTGCAGGGCAGTGACTGCCTCGTTTCCCCGTTTGTATCATTTGTTTTTTCCTTTTAATCAATTTCGGTTTGATAGAGAGAGAGAAAAAAATGTTTTTTGTAAATTGATTTTGGCTTTAGGCTGATTACGCGAGCGGAAATCATTGCAGTAGCATCTTGTTTCCACTAAATAAATATATAAAATTCCATTAAATTGGATCATTATCCATTTTTTTTTTTTTTTTGGAAATTTTATATTGAATGGATTGCGAGTTCTAAAATGTCGTTAAAAAACAATTTCAACTTGAAAATGTTGTTGTGCTATTGGAAGGGTAATATATTTTTGTTGATGTCTGTTTTAGGTTTTGGTTTGTGGACAATTGATGCATATTTTTGGGAATTTTTGGTTTTGTTTTGGGGTTAAAACGAACTAAAACGGAATAAAGAGTTTAAAACGTAGTTTGAAATGCATTAAACACGATAAGAAAACACCAAAACACGTTGCCAACAATGAAAAAACACCAAACCGCTAAGACAACAATGAAAAAACACCAAAACACGCTGCCAACAATGAAAAAAAACACCGAAACATGGCGGCAACAATGAAAAAAACACCAAAACGCAATATCAACAATGCAAAAAAAATAAAAATAAAAAAAAAACGAAACACAACGACAACAATGGAAAAAACGTCAAACATAATTACAACAATAAATAAAACAAAAAAAAAAAACAATGACAACAATAAAAAAAAAAAAAAAAAAAAAAAACCAAACACAATGGCAACAATGAAAAAAACCATCAAACATAATTACAACAATGAAAAAAATCACCAAAAAACAATTGAAATACACATTCACTCAAAGCTAACCATAAAACCACGCACAAAACAACATTGAAAACATTTTTAAAACCCAAACCACAATCTTCAACATAATTGAAACCCAAGAAAAATAAATAACTCTTTCTTTCTTCTTTTTTTAAAAAAAAATGTTTATTTATTTTTTTTATGATTATTATTATTTTTCTAAAATTTTTAAATTGGATTGCTTTTTCCCTAAAGTTTTCAAAATCGACCTCGGAGGAGTTTGAAGATGGTTCATTAATTTTTTTGGGCCAAGTGCATTCGCCTGTTTTATTTCCCTCTTCACGTCTCGAACAAGTCTGTATCTACTCCTTTGTCTCATGAATTTATGACGTTGGTGCTTGGGCGACAGCAGGAGCTGTCGTCACTTTCATCTCCCTTTGGGGGGCCTCGATGAGTGCTCCCGTCGCTCTCACCCACTCTGCAGGCTTTGCCGGGGCTTGTGTCAAGTATTGACCTCCCGTGATTAAAACGCGGATAAGAAAGGAGAAGTGCAGCAACACATGACTCGTGATTAGAGGTGACACTGGGGTGTTTGGGTTGGAAAAATATTTAGTCAAACCGAGACGCCGAGAGAATTCGGATCCAATTTGCAGATGGAAGAAGGAAAGCTTTCTGACCGATGAAAATCGGCCCGCGAATCGCGAATCGACCGGGTTAACAGGCCGTTAGAGGGCCATTTAATAGAGCACTTAAAATTCCTCGTGACATATACGCTTGCTAAATGCAACCTGTGTTCTCTTTTCAGCCATAAAGCCATTTCTGCGCACCTTAGAACACTCGATACTCGTTTGGTTCGGTTTGCGAGCGTTCAGGTGCGGGGGAGCTAGTCAAAAGGTGCAAGTTTCTTCAAACTATCTGAAATTTTAACGCGGGCTTAGTGTTTTTTTTTTAGTGGGTTGGGTTGTTTAATGTTAATTGAAAGGGATTTTTGGTGTGATGGATAGTGAATAACGCGGGGTCGTTGGAAACTGCTTGGTGTCTTTGTTTTGTATGCATTTTGTTGTTGATAAATTAAAAGAGTGAATTTTTTTAAAACTTAAATTATAATTATTATTATTATTTTTTTTTAGAGTGGTTTATGTTTGGTTTTGGTTTTTATAAACAAATTCAAAATGGATGCTGCGCGAGATCGATCAGTGGTTAATCTTCCGATTGTTATAATGCTTGCAGGTGAAGCATTCGTAAAATGAAGGAATTTTAAATTGCTGTTTACTTGTAAAATCCAAAATAATAACGAAATGATCTGTCGCGTATTAATGGTTTGATAGAATACTCGCGCATTAATGGTTTGATAGAATACTCGCGCATTAATGGTTTGATAGAATACTCGCGCTCTATTGACAGAACCAAAATTTTATTGGCAATTTAGATGTTGAATTCGATCGGTTTTGTTAATTTAAACATTTATTTTAGTGTTTGTGATCAATTTAGACATTTATTTTAGTGTTCGTGATTAATTTAAACATTTATTTTAGTCATTTTGTTCAATTTAGACATTGAATTTAGTCATTTTATTCAATTTAGACAATGAATTTAGTCATTTTACTCAATTTTGAGATTGAATTTAGTCATTTTATTCAATTTAGACATTGAATTTAATCATTTTACTCAATTTTGAGATTGAATTTAGTCATTTTATTCAATTTAGACATTGAATTTAGTCATTTTATTCAATTTAGACATTGAATTTAGTCATTTTACTTAATTTTGAGATTGAATTTAGTCATTTTACTTAATTTTGAGATTGAATTTAGTCATTTTATTCAATTTAGACCCACATTTTAAAGATACCGGTTCAATTAGCATCTCGCGTTTAATGACAATGAGAGCCTTTACTGTAGACATGTTTACGTTTTTTGTTTTTTCTGTTTACAAAATTACGTGATTCTGAGAAACACATAAATAACAGTAATAAAAGCTTTGATCCCCCACGCTTGCTAGAGATCGAGTTCAGCAGAAAAGCCGCTCACTATCAGATTTAGAGTAATCACATTTGTTCATGGCAAAATTATTAATCGTAGGAGCTCCAGTGATGAAACTGACTCCACCAGGTTGAAAATTGAAGACTTTGTGTGTCAATCTCAAAGTTTATGTTTTTACAGTTATTTAAACTAATGTATAAACATCTTTGGTGAAGTTTTAATCATTTTCATTTCGATTGCACAATTTCTTTAAGTCTGAGAAGGATTTGAGGAAAGAAAGTGGGAGAAAAATTGAGTTTTTAATATATATATGGGAAGGATTAATAATTCTTTCACGAGGCATGGAATTATGTTCTAAATTAAGATTTGTTGGTGCAGAAATTGGAAGTAATAAAGTACGGTTTTGTAAGTTTGCGTAAAGCTGAAGTTGCTTTTAAAAAAGAAAAGTTCTAGTTTGTTATTTCTACTTTTGGATTTATATTTTATCTCTAATCTTTTTTGTAGGAACTGAAATTTATGTTTTAATTTTTTTTTTCTTCCCAATTTGGATTAAGTAAGCGGAGAGTTTATTTTGGGAATTGAAAATGCCACACTGAATGTGATTGTAAACATGGGGTCTTAAGGGATAAAAATAAAAATAAAATAAAATCTATTCGAACGACTTAATTTGTCCAAATAACTTTGCAACAACTTTTGTAAGAGTTTTGACTTTATGGGTCATCAAAATGTGAATTTAATGGATTTTTTTTTTTTTAATTTTACATACAAAAGTTTTTTTAAAAAACAAAAACTACATACTTTGTGATAAAATTTGCTGTTTACAACCACTTATATTAACCCTTCCTTTCTTAACCTAGGGTCAATTTGGACATACAAATGTGTTTTTATTTTTTGTTCTCTAAAACAATTAGAATTTCTTTTTGAAAATTTGTGTTTTTTGTTTAAACATCGTAACAAACAATAAAAATAAATAATAGATTAAAAATAAAAATAATTTTTTTTAATGAATTTTTTTTTGTTTATCTCAATAATTTTTATCATATTCTTTCAACTAATAACAAATTGGCCAAATTTCAACATAATAATGAAATAGGCAAAGAGTAGAATAATTTTCATAGATTTTTGAAAAAATTTTTATGGCTTGAGGTAAAAAATGACTAGGGCTCACAATTTGTGAGCATCGTTAGAGTTATGACTTTTCGACTAAACTTGTAACTATATCGGGAGTTTTTATAAGGGAAAAGTACGTGGTGCAAACTGTCGTTGTTTGTACATAATTTTTAATTTTTAGTTGCATCTGTGAATTGCATTACAAACAGAACTCTCTGTATCACATTTTACGACGGCTGGGCCATGTGACTATTTTCAGAATCTTGAAATCACACAAATGCCAAACCGTGCAATTGAATTTGAGAGCATCAAAAATGATTGATTTTGCGATTAATAGAAAATCAGAAAATTTCAAAACCGTACATTTAATAAAATCCCCGTTTCTCTCTAAGTTTTTCCAGATTTTTCTTAATTTCTCTAGATCACAATTAAAATCTTTTGGTTGGGACCTCCCCGAATACATAAAAAATAAATACCGTAAAAGGGTTATTATTATTTAATTCAAATTTTTTTGCTGGTAAATGTAAAACTATGCAAATAGGCTTGAAAGAAGTGCTCATTCGCGTATTAAACTCAATCCATCTTTTGCTTGCTCCTCCCTTTCTTTCTCATTAAGAATAGATAAGAATTCGTCGAGCATCCCAGTATCCCTGAAGCGCACACTCAGACTAAATAATACATTTTCCTCTTCCTTATTTCTCTTCACATTTGCTGCCTAGCCAATCTGTCAGTTTAAACCCCTAATTGCTTGACACTACGGTGAAGAACACTTTTCTGCATTATGCTAGGATAATTTCTACTTGCTAATCCACGAAACAAATTTTTTTTTTTTTTTTTTTTTTTTTTTTTAAATATAAAGATTCGTTCAAGTGGAAATGATAAAGGATTGTAAAAATTACTTGATGGGGATGCAGAAATGAATTTTTAAAGAAAAATTGATTTTGGATTTTTTTAAAGTTGATTTTTCTGAGGGTGACGGTAGAAAATGATGAAATATTTGTAGCGAGGAAAAAGTTTTTTTTTTTTTTTTTTTTTCCTTTTTCATTTATTTATTTATTTTTTATTTGGATGAATTTGGCAACTGGTGCTTTTATTTTTTTTATTTTTATTTTTTATTTATTTATTATTTTTTTAAATTTTTTTGTTGTTGCCATTTTCTTTATTTATTTTAATATAAAATGCAAGATCCAATTTGTTTCAGTTGCTTGTTCTGCATAAATGTTTTACTGTGTTACACTCAACTCGATGCATATAAAAACAGAAAAAAAAAAAATGTCTCCCACCTCTCCCCGTCCCCTTTTTCTTTCTTTCTGGGCTCATTTATTTTATTTCCTGTTTTTCTCCATCTGGAGTTGGAAATTTGGAAACCTAATTGATTGTTTAAGTGACACGTATACATATAGAGAAAATTTGCTGCTTGCTCCTGAGGTCCAACACTTGAATAATTAATTTGTTTAATTGATGATTAGAAATTTAAGTTGCCGTAAATATTTATGTGTAATTTCCTTTTATCATTCCATAAATTACTAATTTTTTATCCTGCAATTAATTCCCAAAGAAGCAAACAAGAAGAATTGCATTTTTGTGTCACCTAACTGTGGTACCAACTGCAATCACTCAAGTGGTGAGCACTGAGCTATGTTGCAATTTGTTTGAATTTACCATTAGTGTTTGTAACCCATTCTTGATTAAATAGTCAACTATTGATCTTTCAACACTTTTTTTTGTATCATAAAATTTCCACCTTTTTTGACAGCATTGTGGAAAGTCTCAAGTTTCTTGTTGCAATGTGATAGCAAGGTGTCTTTTTAACCCTCAACCCATGTAAATGTTGCTGCTGTTTGGTGTGTGTGACAATCAAATATCTTGGTGAGCAGACTTCATTAAATAAGAAAATCCAGGGAGCATTTCAGTCTCAAGTTTCATAATGTTGCAGACGGGAATTTATACCCACCACCACAATATAATTGCGGTATGATATAACTTAGTGGAAAAGTTTGTGTAAATTCGCTTGCGTGCATTACAAGCAGACTGTTTATTAAAGTTGGTGGTTTTAATGTTGATGTTTCTGGTTTAAATCCATTTTTGGTGTTGTTTATATTTTTTTCCCAAAATAAATCAAACATTTTACTTGTGGGAGGAGAATGCTTGACCAATTGCCAACTGCTTTGCGTATCAGGTTTTGTGCTAATGTTGCAGAAAGTCCAGTGGGTGGCAGACAGATAGCAGATAGATACTTGAGGAATTCCAGTGGTGCAGTAACTCAGAAGGAACTCAACTTATAATACCTTACTATAAATTATTCGCTGCAAGATAAGATAGCTCGAAAAAACAATAAACCCAAAGATACAATTTAAAATATCAATTGTATGAATAACAAATAAATGATGTTATTTATGGCTTGTCCAATTAACGCACCAAAAATAGGTGCCTTCCAAAGTTCAGCGTTAAGTGTTTTAGTCGATACGCGTTACAAAATTTCACGGTTGTCTGTGGAAGTTTGTAAAATGAAATTACTAAACTGCCTAACTTGATAGTTTTGAAATGCATTTTATAGAAAAACCCAGATTATGTGGATTATCTAGATGAATTTGTTTGTCAGCAAAAACCCATTACCTGGGAGGCAAAGATACTACATATTGCTAGCAAACAGTTTGCATGTAGAGTAAAGTAAACAATACCTGAGCAATTTGTCTAGTCTGTGTTGGTAGGAGCCAGGAGGCCCAGGGCAAAATTGAACGTCTAGACACAAAATACTACGTAATTCCATAATTAGACTCAGTTGCCTTCAGGAAAACCATTCAACAAGCTACAGTATTTCAGTTGTGGCATAAATAGTGGCAAAACACCGAATTGTCTGCGCTATTTTTAATTATAGTGTAAACTGTCTTACACTTAAAGATTTAGTGCTTAAAACAATTTAGAATCATCACGCTAAGATACGAAGCAAAATATTAATTGTATGAATAGCAAATAACGATGTTCCGGTTGGAAAAATTTTCTAATTTGCGCGCTATCCTGATTATTGGTGCGAACGCATCTAGCCCAAAATTATCTAGTTTAAAAACGTTTAAACCAGATTGTGCGAAGCCAGTTGTTTGAACAAGATAACTGCCAAAGCTAGCCCAGAACTCTTCCCTTAATTCCTTACGCATGGTCAGTTGATTGTCTATTACCTACATGCAAGGCTGGATATGTGGTTTTTTAATTCACAGTGTGAATCGTAAGATTGGACCAAAAGTCAAAAGTAAAAGTTAAAAATAAATAAGCTTTTAAATTGGATTAAACAATTGTATTGTAATGTGTATTGACACCACTAGAAAAAGCCATCTTTAATGGATTGTTAGCCTAAAGGATTTGTTGCATTCTAGTGAAAATGCAGCCAACTACAAACAATAGAGCTTCTATATTTTACCCTGACTACAGGAGGCAAGGAAATAAACAGTTAACCTTCTTGGCTACAGCCAAAAGCAGCAAGCATGTCCGCGCTCTGTCCATGGGCAGGATGGAAAAACAGTGGACTAAGGAGAATGGGAGTTATAGTATTTGATTTTACGAGATCCACTTTACGCACTTTAGAATGTGTGATTTGTGGTGCGAACAAGGTATTACTCCGATATCGTGTTTTGTTTTGTAACAAAAGGAATCTGCCGGAAAGTTTGCGAAAAGTGGAAATGGTAAAAGGAACCGAGGGTAGGACTCGCCAAAAGTTTATTTGGGTACGGAATCATGCTGACAAATTCTTTCCGGTTTCGATGGTGCGTGGAAAACGTGGAATTGTTTCCGCGCTTGAAATATTAATTCCAGGATGTCGAAATATTTGAACATTTCTTAAAAGCGGCAAATCTTTGTGCACTCGTAAACGTTGAGAGATTGAGAAAAATCAATTTCCTTTTTTTGCTCGAGAATGGGGGTAGATTTCTCTTCATAAATAACAATACTTGCACAACAAGTCAAATGATTTTAGGACTAAATCACATGACGTTACCCAAGCAGCGAGCTAATTATGTCTTGAATATTTTTTTTTCTCAACTTTAATCTTTTCCTACCTACCCCTCATTTTTGTCTGCTTGTGAATGGCGAATCCTTCATTAGAAGTCTCTTGATTCTGCAGCGTGCTTGGGCATGGCTAGGTTTTTGCTTTTAACAAAAGCCAACCGGGTGATAGAATGGAAGGAAAAAAGTTAAAATCACAGCTTCTTAAATTAGGAAGGCTAGCAGTTCCAAGGATAGTTTGAGGCTCCAGATTGACTCTATCCACACCCATCTTCCAAACTACTTTACACACACTCATTAGGCAAATTTACATAGCAAAACTATTCAAGTCTTCTCTATCTCCCTTTTTAATTTTAATTTAAAGGTCAAATGCACCGAGTGTGTTAATTTAATCTTATTTCGAGCTAATTTAACGCGGAAAATTAGTTTCTATGAAATGTCACATATCGCTACGCCATGACAAATTTCTTGATATCCCTAAAGACTTATTCGGGTGATAAGTAATTTATTCTTTTTAAATGGATTGTGGATGGTGGAAATTACGGAAATTTTGTCAGGACATGTAAAAGACATGCTTCACAAGTCACTTTTGTGAACAATACGTTGAAATCGTTAACAAAATTAAATAATAACGTATAATAACATTTCTAAAATTTTTAGAAATTTTTTTTAAAAAAATTTTAAAAATTTTTAAAAAAATTTTAGAAAAAATTTTAGAAAATTTTAGAAAAAATTTTAGAAAATTTTAGAAAAAATTTTAGAAAATTTTAGAAAAAATTTTAGAAAATTTTAGAAAAAATTTTAGAAAATTTTAGAAAAAATTTTAGAAAATTTTAGAAAAAATTTTAGAAAA